>JANHFN010009162.1:0-22655 GCA_032468175.1 Toxicocalamus goodenoughensis | reverse complement strand
TTCATAACTATGTTTTTACTTATACCTATTATCTTGTAAGCAATTGACAAACCAAATAAAATAAATAAAATAAAATACTATATCAGCCACATACACCAAAGGGAGAATGACTCTGACCTACTCAACATTTTGGTAGATCAAAATTGCCTACTATATTTGTTCATCTTAAATTGAAGAGGTAGTCTGGATTATAATTGCCAACTCTTCCTGATTACCAGGAATAGTAAAATCTAAAATATTTAGAATTATGGAAAATATCTTCATATTCATTTTAAGAATATCAAAATATGGGATCCTCCCTCCTGTAAGTCAGGGTACTTGGACTGTTCTAAAGAAAAAGAGAAAATGACAAATACTTCTTAACTATCCTGGATATTTAATACATACGTTACATTTCTTTTTTTTAGACAAATTCCCTTATGAGTGAATTTGGTAGTCTATTCAATATAGTACAAATGAGTCTCATTAGGAAAGTCTGGCTTGCCTTTGCATATCTCTGAAAATAACTTAAAGTCCACTGACATTTTCCACTGGGAAGTTAAAAAGGCTCTTATGATCACCTTTCTTAATTTGATTTTCACTAGAAATGATGGGCAACAACATCAAGAAACCTTGGCTAACATGTTTATCTGGAATTATGGATGTTGTAAAATAAAAAAATCTGAAAGGGAGTAACCTGGAAAAAATGGAAAACTTTTAAAATATGTAGATTTACATTTTACATTTACATATTACCAAAAAAACAATGAATATGTTCTCTAGTCAACTTCTGTGTTGTTTTTCAAATACCTGCTTGTGAGGAACATTGGAAATAAAAACAGAACCCATGCGGCGCAGTGGCTCTGATGTTGATGGACCAGGACAGAAGAGATCCACAATCAATTCTACTATCAGATATGAATGTTCACTGGAGGACATGGGCTAATCACTTTACCTGAGGAAACTTATTCATTGTTTGAGAAACAAAGGAGGGATTGCTATATATTTTACCCTAGTATGCTTTTTTAAAAAAAAACACCTGATGGGAACAAGTCAGAGACCAGGGGTTTTTTATTATAAAAGAGATTCATTGTATAAATATGTACACTGAATGTTTACTTGCTAAAGACTGGGATTTCTTTTTTAAAACACTTTAAATTTTATCCCTTTATCAGTCTAACTCTAAAGGGTTGTTGTTTTGTACCTTATTTTAGCATTTTCTACTTAGGATTCAGTTTTTAACCTGGAAACTTTATTTCTATTATTATTTCTTTTCTCCCTGAATACATTCTTCAACTCCCCACTCCTTTTTGTTTATAATTTTTTTGTGTTTGCTTATTATTTTATTTATAAATTGCACCCTTGGGTATGACTCTGAGATGCTTACAATGGTTAAAAATAATGTCATAATTAAAATAAGATTATAACAGTTTTTACTTCTTGATTATTTCTGTCAACAATTTCCACGCTATTTTATTGTTTTGCTATTTAGCTGTTACATTTTTATTCCTTTTAACACATATTATGTTCCCTCCCCCAAACCCAGCATCCCTTTTCTCAAGACTAATTTATTCTGCTTCTTCCATTTTTTTCCTTCAGGTTTGGTTGGTCCTCACAATAAACAGCAATTATTCTGCTTTTGTCAATATCAATCCATTTTTTTTCTATCTCTCTCAGCCTTCACTCCTTCTTTCAAAAATATACATGGGAACTTTCCTGGAAGAATGCAGGAGCTTCCTTTTGTTAGTGTTCTTCTTGTTCCTGGTCTTCATAGATTTTACAGTTTTGTGGGAGAGTCTAATAGAAGCCTAATGTCTTTGAAAAGAGACAGTTGTCTACTCTAGCCACCTTGAACTTCTGGAAGAAGGGAAACTGTAAATTAAAATGAATAACAAATATTTGTAGCATTATGTTCATCATTAATTTACAAGGCCAGAATTTTTTTCTAGCAGTTTTGCAATATTGTTTAAATTGTATTATTGAGAAAACAAAACAATGGCGGCGGCAACAGCCAACATTCAAAGATACCAACAAGAAATGACCATGTTCTAATTCTGTTTTTGAAACATATATTTTTCCAGAATAACAATAACATTATTCCAAAACTCGGGTATTTATTTGATTTTACTCTGGCTGTTTAAAGACACAACAAAACATGGGAAATCACACTATTTTGCCAAAGCAGTTATATATCATGATGACCTTAGTCATTGTTCTTCCTTTTATGCATGATGGGAAAATAAAATACAGAAATATAAGCCCTGAACACACCGTTCACATGTACATATGCACATAAACACTTTTCATAAAGAGAATTGTGGATTCAAACCCAAGATTATTTCTTTCCTTCCCAGCAGTTATTCCATCTCCCATGCTGTTATGAATAAAAATTGTAATTGAAAACAAATTCTGTTTTCAAGTTTTATGGGGCTTTATTTTGATCAACAGTAGATTAAAAAGCTAGAGCTTTTTCCCAAATACTTCAAGAATTTGAAGTAGGGGGCATGTATCTCACACTGGGTCTCTGGTCAATAGAGGGTTTTTTTCACTAAACAAAGTCACTATTCATAGTGGTATAAGAATTTTTTTTTTGTAATGATCACTAGACCACACAACATTTCTCTACCTAAGAAAGAGGAAACAAGAATATGAAGGGAACATGTTCATGAAGAAAGAGGAAACAAGAACAAGAACTTGGGATATTGCAGATATATGTGATGTTTCTTTCTCTTCCAAATTCTGCGAAGAATTCATACCCTTTCTTTCCCATTTGATTTGATTTAAATTAATCTCCCACCATCATGAACAGCTGAATTCAAAATAGAAGGAATAATTTGCTAAAGAATTTTTACTAGAGTCTACGCTCTCCCTAATAATTTAGAAAATATATATATTCAGTTTGTTTTTGCACAATGCAGAGATGGTACCTTTGGATTGATTTAGTAATTTAAATGTGTTCCTTATACAGTCTAAAATGTAAAATCACAAGATAATGCTAGGTAACTAAACACAATGAAATATATGTAAACTGAAGGGTTGTTGGGAAAGGTACAGCAACCTATTTTATAAGTATGCAGCTAGAATCTCAGCCAGTTTACTGCTGCTTACCCTGTTTGTGCTCTATGATGTGAAAGGAAAGCAGCAGAATACTACCACTGGCCCGATATACAATGTTATGCAGTTTTCTGTCACTACTAATTGATGTCTGGGGGAGGGCGTATATACACATTCACAATACAAGAAACACCAATATATCCAGATATGGATGTAGGTATCAGAACTAGCTACTCCATATGCATGGGAAGCAATAAGGATTTGACAGCCCAACTTCTCTTTTTACATACATATCTTTTTGAGTAATATATGAAGAACTTGTACATCATTTTAGTCCAATGTACAACACATACTTCTTTTCTCTTATTTTTAGGACCCTAATTATGAAAGAAATGTCATCTTCTCAGTTATCTAATAAATAATTTTTAAACACTAAAGATAGATTTTCTTCTTTTTTTCTTCCTGCTATCAGGAGGATATCCCATCAGCTTCTTTCCAATTGTGGAATAACAGAACCTTGGAGATCTTCTAGTCCAACCCCCTCTCAAACAGGAAATCCTAACACCATTTCATTCAAGTGATTATCCAATCTCTTCTTAAAAACTTCCAGCGTTGGAGCACCCACAATCTCTGGAGGCAAGACTTACATTGGTTAATTGTTCTGTCATGAAATTTCTTCTCAGTTCTAGGTTGCTTCTCTCCTTGGTTAGTTTCCATCCATTGTCTCTTGTTTTGCTTTCAGGTGCTTTGGAGAATAGGTTGACCCCATCTTCTTTGTGACAGCTCCTTAAAGATCAACAGCTCTTCTGGATTAAACCAATTTATCAGTCACCTCATTATTAAGCTTTTTTAAAAAGTTATTTTGAGTCCGCTATCTAATAACATTCAGACCTTCATATGGATTACATTTTAATTCATGAAGGTGCAGGATTTCAAAGATACTAATTCTTGAAGAGGGAGTCTAATATGGACAGGTATGTAATTTAGATTTACTTTACTTACTTATTTACTTACTTACTTACTTATTTATGTACTTACTTACTTACTTACTTATTTATTTATATTATTTATTTATATTATTTACTTACTTACTTACTTACTTACTTACTTATTTATTTTACCAGTAGGCGTGTGAATTAATTACTCAATTTTCATGTATTCTGCCATTAGTGTCACTCATCCTGATATCAGCTTCTGCTATCCCCATCCTCATTTATAAACCATTTCCAGCTTTATTTCATTTCTAAAAACAACCGGTTCTACTTATCCTACATTCTCCATTTTCTCTAGTTCCACCTAGGGATGGATTGTCCAGTTAACAACAGGGACAATTGTTTTTCTTCTCCTTTTTATACCTCTGTTACATCAATGTAATATTCTTGATAACAGACAATCAATAGCTGTGATGGTAATAAAAACACATTACGTATAGAATGGGAGTTGGCAACTTTTTTCAAATTCAGTGCAGCCCCTATCTTTTGACAAGCACACCAGAAATCACCACAGTAGAAATTCTTCCACAAAGAAATAATTAGCACTGGACTAAATTTCATTAAATATACAATATACTAAGAATAGTTAATCTGATTATTCTTATATACAATAGTAGTTTTCCCACTGATATTAAGAATTACAATATGATTGTATTTCTCCACCAAGTCTAATGTAGGCATGACAGGAGAGGTTATTGGGAAATAATACAAGAATTTTACCCTAGATTGCAGATTCCTGGGAATCTAAATGTCTTATTGCAAATATATACATGATCAATAGAAGGCATAGATCATCATGTTCCCAAAAATAATTTAAGATTTGACCCCAACTTCAAACTATTACTCTCTAAAGAGCCCAAGCTAGCTATGGACTGTATTCATTCATGTTAATTAATATAACATTAACATCTATCTTTTTTTTACCTAGCTCCAATCTTTCAGGACATTAGGAAATGTCTTTTCTTCAGTACAACTGTGCAGCAATTACTGAAAAATAGAATTCACAGGAATTTATGATCTCTAATATCACTTTCCTGGAGGCATATTATCACCTATCAGCAGGTCTTCCCATAACTTTGTTCTCCATTGTCACCTACTGTATTGAAGTCAAAGTAATTCTCAAAATCCCTGCTGCATTTTGTCTATTTTTACCTAAGGCTATATTATGATTGGCTGAGTGCCTGGACAATGATGTCCAACTAGAAATATCTCTGAGGAACATTATCAGTAGTAAAAGTGGAATTGTGTTGCCATTGCAGGAGATCTCTTAACTGCTGTCAAGAGGCAATTTTTCATGCATAAATTTTGAACCAAGAATTACTGATAGATCTCTTATTCATAAATAGCAGTCAATAAAAATGAAAGCAAATGTTATATTTCTATTTTTTTTCTGATAGATATGTAAAGGTTGAAGATTGGAATTCTTATAATATATATATATATATATATTGCAGTCTTTAGGTGCAAGAAAACTAGTGCCAGCCCAGAATACTTTTTTTTAATTTTAGAAAAGGAAAACTTGATTTTTCCCTAAAATAATAGCACGGTTTTCTCTTAGTGCGAACATCTTCTTTTTTCTAAAGTATGTCAGCATTCTACACATTGTGAATGACACAAGAGAAAACAAAGCACAAAGAAATATAACATTTCAACAGTACAAGTTTGGGTCAAAGAAAGGGAATAAAGATGGCATTTCCTAATTTTCTATCATGAATGTGCATGTTTACAAAGAAAAAGATACTGTTTACAGTGACAGAAGACAAAAAGTGATACCCTGTATTATTGGCAGTTATTTCCAGTATAGAATCATAGGACTGGAAGGGACTTGGAAAGTCTTCTAGTCAACCCCTACCTAAGGTAGGAGATGTTATTGCATCCTGGACAAGTGGCTGTCCAATCTTTTCTTGAAGACCTCCTGCGACCAACCCTGGGAGACTGTTTCATTGATTAATTGTTCTTACTGTTATGATTTTTTTCCTTAGTTCCAGATTGGATCTCTCACTAATGAGCTTCTACCCATTGCTTCTTGTCCTATCCTCAGGTCACCCTAATACTTCTTTTTGTCAGGATAGACAAAACTGGTTCCCTTAATTGTTCAATATATATATGGTTTAACCTCTAGTCTCCTTATCATATTTGTTGTTCTTCTCTGCACTCTTTCTAGGTTCCCATCATCTTCTTTGCACTGTGGCAACCAGAACTGGATGCAGTATTTCAAGTGTGGCCTCACTAGTTAGTTATAGAGTGGTACTCTCACTTCTGATGAACTTGATGCTTATATCTCTGTTGATGTAGCCCAAGACAAAATGTTTAGGTACCCCACTGCATGCCTCCCCCTCCATTAAGGACTATATGCTGAGTGCAGTTGGTCAGCGAACAGTGAATCTATCTAGTGGTAGTACTGTCTAAGTCACATTGTTCTATCTTACCAACAAATAGGCAGTGGCCTACTTCATCTACTTCGTGTTATTGAAATCCAAATAAACTATATCCACAGCATTTCCTTGATTCACTAATTTAATCAATTTATCAAAGAAGGCAATAAGTTTAGTCTGGTATGATCTGTTTTTAATGTTCATGACAGGCAATAATTTTGTTGCTTTCAGTGATTGTTCATTTCTAGCAGTTCACAAATCTTCTGTCTAGTTATCTTTTCTAGAATTTTTCCAGATGTTGAGGTCAAGCTGATTGTTCTGTAGTTTCCTATATCCAATTTTTCCTCTTCTTGAACATTGGAATCACATCAGCTCTTTTTCAATCCCCTGGCAGTTCTCATGTGCTCCATGAACTCTGAAAGATTTTGTTCAGCGGTTCTAAGATCACATCTGCCAGCTCTTTCAGTAACTCCCTCATGATAATAATGATGATGATGATGATGTTATCCATTGAGTCGTGTCCAGTTCTATGAGCCAGATCTTTCCACCTCTTCTGATCTTGCACTATTTCTTTAAATTGTTCTATGCTCTGACTGGCATGCAGCTGTCATAATCTTTGGCAGCCTGGTTTCTAATTCTTCCATACATAATTGTTTTCTCTAGTCAATGCCCCCAAATGACTGTCCAAAATAAGAAAACTCCCTCATATAAGTAAATAAAAATTCCAAAAAATAGAAGACATGATCTTAAAATCCTTGTGGCATCTTAATCAAAGCCACTTTCCTATTAGACGAAGAACTATCATGGAATACTCCTTGAATATAAAGCTTGAACCAGACACTGTATATAGCCGTGTAATTGTCACACAATCTAACCCATGCTGTAAATATCTCATGAGGTACTTTGTCAAATTCTTAGGATATGTAAAACACTAATGTTCTTATGCCAAATTTGAATTCTTACATCTTGCTATGGGAAGAGGCTAAATAACCAGGAAGCAGATCCACAATTATGATCAGGAGCCGAGCTTGTCTAACTCTATAAAAGTGGAAGCCAATTTTTTTTTTTCATTATTTGAAACAAGTACTTTCAAACATCCTTTGTTTATAATTCCATTTGCACTCTATGCTGCAGATCACTTTGTATTCTGCAAGAACCATAGCCTATGCTTTTCATTCTTTGCAACAATTTCTTCTTGGGGAGGGAGGAAAAAAACACAATGATGTTAGTTCTTAATCCAGTCCACTCAAAAATTGAAATCCAATCCAATAAGAATGTAATACATATATATTTATTTTGGTACTAAATGTTCTTATGCCTCAATATGTAACAGTCTACCACATGATTGGGGCTGAAAGGAGTAATTTGGCAGCAACCACAGGTTTTTATTTCAGAATTGCTAGCTAATTTCCAAGGCCCCAGAAGTATTGTGACACATGCCAGAGGTAATGATCTAAGAAAATTGAAAAGTGTGATACTTATTAGGCAAATAAAGAAAGATATCTTTGCTCTGCATGAGTCATTACCAAAATGTTTGATAACGTACTTAGGCATCATCCAGTGACAGACTTTTAGCAAGGGACAATTAGAGGAATACAAATAGTGGAACAAACAGCTCATAACTGGATAAAAATAAGGATAGGTTCATTTTCGAGAAGAAACAATGAAAATAAATCTGGCATGTTGCAATTTCAACAGCATGGATCAAAGTTTTATTTGGATGCTGATGTGGAGAAGAACTTAAATTGATCCTGAAATTTTCTCTGAATTTTAAACAATAAAAGGAGAATGGTTCTTCCTGTTTTCTAGTCCATTTGTTCTTATATTTTCATCCTTCATGGTTTACACCCAAATCACCTCCTCTGAAGATCTGTGAGCAAAAGTAATTTCTCACTATATATTGTTTCTCTTCAGAGGAGCTCAGGGTAATGTGCACCAAAGGATTAATTATCTTATTTATGTCCATCCATATCTCTGTGAGGTTAAGACTAAAAAAGCAAAGTGACTTATCCAGGGTCATTCAATGAATGCCATGTCAATTTGCTCTCATGCTGTCCCAATCCAATTTAGGAATGCATCCAGTAAATGTATCCAGTGAATAGGAGATCATTCAAGCCCTCTGTCAAGAAAAGTTTCCTGTTCCTCCCATATTTCAAGTATGGATACAGGTAGATCAGGACTTTTCCTCCACACTACCACCACATTCAGAATCCATCATAGTTCATTTTAATCTAAAAACAAAAATAAAGCATGCCAGGAAATCTAAAGAGGGATATGGTGTAGCTTTGATACTGAATCAGAGTTAAATGTTGGCATTGGTTTCAATATGAAGAACCAGTAATATGGTTAAACCAGAATGGGAAGATTGCACTTTGTGGAAATACTTTTCACAACTCCACCCCCCAAATTCCACTCCATTTCAAAGAAAGAAAAATATCAATGAAGACCCCTTCATTCATCCACCTCCAAGATCCCAATTAAGTCTGATTATGTGAGCAGTCAAGGAATGCTAGCTGAATATTTGGAGACTCAAGGAAAACCAAGATAGTAAAGATGGAATGGAAAGCTTATACCAGTAGTAGGCTGGGTGGAAACCTGCAGAAAGAACATCTAAACATGTTAGAACTTGCTGTAGTTATTCTTTAAGTTTAGAAATTGGCAGTGGACTTTTAATAAAATTGTTGAAGATAATTGGAAATTAGTGCTATGTTGAATAATATTAAAGGCATAATAATATGCTTATTATTTTTGTAATCATTTAATTGGTTTAATAACAGGTTCTGCCTTCTTGTCTACTTCTACACTGTGATTGTTTTTCTAATGAAATGAGTGGTTTATCATTTAAAAGATTAAGAGAAAGAAAGTTTGTAGAAATGTAAGGATGTATTGACTTCACAATTTACATATATTGTGTGTAGGAGTGGGGCGGTGAATATACATGCACATTAAGAAAATATCCATCCTTATAGGTCTTCAAGCTGGTTGATTTTTTTTTCTATGAGCATAAAATAGGTTTACTCTAGAGGCTATCTTGAAACTATTCTTCTCTGCCCCATAACATGCAATTACATTTTTGCTATTGATATTAAAATTTATGACTCACAGAAGAAAAATATTTCAACAATTTTGGGGGATTTTTTTTTTGAAGAAGAAAGAGAACGTTTTGTAGAATGAATGGAGAGTAGTAAACTGTTACATAGTTAGTTGTGAGAAGGTCAGAAGGAATGTATTTGTGTGACTTTCCTTTCTTTTGTCAAACAATTCCTGAATATGCCAGTACCTCCCCTCCCACCACCACCCCACACACTCACTGCAGCAACCCCTCCCATCTCATGTTACTCCAAAGTACACATCCACCTGCTTTCAAAAGCTGTTTGGGACTTGCAACATTTTGCCATTGACTTTGCTTATGGGAAACCAGCAGGAAGTCGCAAGTTGAGAACCTTGCTTAACAATGTATGATTCTTATTTAATAATGTAACAGCAATTGTTTGGATTGCTGTTACTAAGCAATGTGGTCACATGACATTACACTTTATGACATCACTTAGTGACAGGAATTCCAGGTGCAATTGTCATCATTAAACTAATACTACCTGTATTGCTTCAACTTTCACCTCTCCCATGCTACCGTGTTTCTCCAACAATACGGCCTCCACCAATACGAAGGCCCAGCATGATTTCTAGGCATGAGGTGAAATTAAGCCCCACCCCCAAAATTTAGGCCTATTTAATCCATACGTTTCCCCACCATTTCTCACATCATTCGTTAAAACTACACGAGGTGAAGAGAAATGGGGGTAAGGAGGGGATAAAACTTGCCTTTAGGAGTAATCTGCACATAGAATACCCCAATCTACTACCAATAGAACATCGGCTGATAGAAGCTCCCTGAAGGCAGAATCACTAGCCACTTCTATCGGCCGGTACAAGAGGCCTCGGGATGAGTGCCCACGTGCACTCCCCTCGCCATGAAGCCATTTCTATTGGCTGATGGAAGCTCCCCAAAGGCAGAGTCACCAGCTGCTTTGGGGCAAGGCGTGGCTGCCCGCAGAGCGCTCCTGACAGGAGTGCCCCATGCACTCTCCCCTCATCATGAAGCTGTTTCTATCAACCGATGGAAGCTCCCCAAAGGCAGAGTTACCAGCCGCTTCTATTGGCCAGTAGAAGTGGCCTCGGGGCGAACGCCCACATGCACTCCCCTTGCCACAAAGCCATTTCTATTGGCCGATGGAAGCTCCCCAAAGGCAGAGTCACCAGCCGCTTCAGGGCGAGGTGTGGCTGCCCACGGAACACTCCTGACAGGAGTGTTCCATGCACACTCCCCTCGCCATGAAGCCATTTCTATCGGCTGATGGAAGCTCTCTAAAGGCAGAGTCACCAGCCACCTCTATCAGCCGGTAGAAGCGACCTCAGGGTGAGTGCCCTGCGCACACTCCCTTCGCCACGAACCTGATTTTACTGTCCAATAGAAGCAGCTGGTAAGTCTGCCTTTGGGGAGTTTCCATTGGCCGATAGAAACGGCTTCGTGGTGAGGGGAGTGCGTGTGGGCGCTCGCCCTGAGGCTGCTTCTACCAGCCAATAGATTTCCTCCCCCATGCGCACCCCCACCTAGAGCAGCCCATGCGCACTCAACTCTCCATGAAGCCACTTCTACCGGCTGATAGAAGTGGCTAGCGACTCTGCCTTCGGGGAGCTTCCATCAGCCAATAGAAGTGGCCTCATGGAGAGGTGACTGCACATGGGCACTCTAGGGTGGGGTGCGTGTGGGGGAGGAAATTAAGTCACCCCAGAAAAGATGTCTTAGCGTTTTTTTCGGGGTTCAAAAAAATTAAGACCCAGCCTTATTTTATGAAAAACATGGTATGTTTCTGCCCTTGCTGTATTCAGGATGTGGAGTCCTGGATGGGCAAAGTGCAGTCTATTGCTAACTCATGAGTAGTCTTTCTTCTTTATCTTAAGAGTTTATTTTTTATTTCCTTTCTCTCTTTATATTGTCCCTTTCTAGGCTAAACTTTTCCTTTACTTTCCTTTTCCTTATTTTCTTAATGATATCTCTGGGCAAAACTCCTAAAATTTCTTCCACCACTTACTTTGTAGGTGTATGGAAAAGAGCACCCATAGCTTTTTAAATCTTTTCTAATTCTTTTGGGTTTTAGTTTGTTTCTCTATTCCTTAGATAGAGTTCTGACTTTGCTGGAAAGTCATAATTCTGATTTCCTTCATTGATTCTAAGCTCTCTATGAAGAAATGTCTTAATGCTTCTCTTAATCTCTGTTTACCTTAGTATCTCTGAGGATATAATTTTTTTTTCTTAACCTCCTCCAGTTATAAACCCTCATCCAAACTCTGTATTTTGCCTGGCAGCTTCTTGTCTGTTTACATTAAGATATTATCTCCTTTATTTATTTCTTATTACTTATTTCTCAACTGAGAAATCTCCAACTGAGATGCAGTATAAATGTGTCTATGTTTCCTTAATTCCACTTATCTCATGTTTTAATTTCTTTAAGGAATAACTTGATGTATATATGCATACTTCCCTGTAACTTATCAGCCTCCGTGCTTCTTCCAAGTTCCATGAAATCTCAAAAATATGATAGAAAAGAAAGTCCTCTTTAGAAGAGAAAGAAAATATTTGGGAAACTGCAAAGGTAGTTTCATTCTTATAAGATGTCCCAGCTTCAGTTGAAACTGACTAACAGCATAAAAGTCTTATTTTAAAAGTTCATGTTTTATTTATATGGTTTCTCTAAGAAGGTCAAGATTGCATATTTGAGAATACTTCAAGACCATTTTTATCAACGTATTTTCCTGTAAATTTGATCAGAAAGAGAAAGCATGTTGGCAAAGGTGTCTTATATCTTTCACAGTTGAACTTAGACCTCCTGAAACTTCACCCAATGCTTCCCCACTCTGCCACACTAAAGATAATAGTTACAAGTGCTGGAGTAATAGAACTCCAAATATGTTTTCAAGATAAGAAAAAAAAATACAGAATTTACATAACTCAGAATTTCATTCACAGTTTTTAAGGGGAGGGGATGGGGAAGGAAATGGAATCTCTCCAGTTTAATAAACCAGCTCATTTTTAATTAAGCCACAAGCCATAACAAACCATAAAGTATTTTGTCTTCCTTCATTACTACTATTTGGCAGCTGATTATGAGATGGAGAATAAGCCACTCCATATGTAAACAGGAAAGAGTTAGGAGCACTTCAAAACTCACATGGGAGAGTGTTATTACTACTGTAAACTATATACACTTAGAGATGCCTAATTAAAGGTGTGCATACGGTAAACAATATACACTTATAGATTCCTCTAATTAAAGGTGTGCAGAAATGCCACTAATTCTTGCATGTTCTATTCATTTTTTTAAAAAAAATAGCTACATACCTACACATTTCTTCTGTCACCATAGAGAACTGCACTCCACTTTGAAAAGAATTTTCAACTGACATTTGACATCCTATAGCTCAGTCTTCAGTGGAGAAAAATAAAGCTTATTGCCTAAGGCTTCTAAATAATAACAACCATAGTTCTGCAAGAATAAAGTATTTGGTCAATGCTCAATATCTATTAAATCAGCGTTTCTCAGACTTGCCAATTCATAGATGTGTGGACTTTAAATCCCAGAAGCCCACAACCCAGAATTCCATTTGGTCATTGGTGAAAATTCTAGGACATGAAGTTCATATATATGGGAGTTACTCAGGTTAGGAAACACTGTATTAAATGGAGTTTTAGCACATACAACAAAGCACTTATGGAGGTCAAACATGTCAGGATATGCACAAGCATATACCTGAAGTCTTATTCCTTTTCTGACTATGTCATAAGTAAAAAAAAATGGTGTGGCTTTGACTACATTGTCACAGCTGCTATCTTGATCATCTCCTGTAGATACCCCGATAAGTTGGCTTCATGTGTTTATGTGTTTTCATACCAAAATTCATTCCTGTTTCATTAAACACAAAATACAGGAACATATATTAAAACCAAGAATACATTTGAATCCCTTGTATTAGTGAAAACCAATTAACTACACAGTGGGATGTGAAACATTAGCATCCACCCTCACTCTCTATCAAATAAATTATCATACCACTTCTGAATATTATTACAAGATGATTTCCTCTCTGTGCAGCATGCAAAGCTTGGTTTTTGGCCAGGGTGTATCATAAAATCTGGCAGAAGTACTTTTTGGCAAGCATTAATTCAAGCAGCAATAGGTTTTTATGGATAATTAGTTGATTGAATGGCCATGCAAGGTGGGTATCTCTTAATTTTCATGATTAATTCACATCTATGAATATCTTCCTAGCTGAAAGTTTTGTGGTTAGTGATACTCTTTCAGTTACTTTAACCAGACATAGTATTTTATTGCAACAGTAATAAACACAAATCAATATAAAAAAGAATTATATGCTTATGAGCAAAAATCCCTTGCATACCACTGCTATAGGATAAAGTAATCTATTCAAGAACTAGATGAAGGTTCTTCATCAGTGTAATAGCATTTATCTCCTCTCTGATGAGACAGCAAGGGTATCACAAATTCATATAAACCACTGTGTCTGATCTCCCGATCCAGATTTGAACAGACTGTGAATTTTGAAGTAGGTTACAAGTACATTGGACTTCTAAATTATTTATTCCTCTTTATGGGGTGCCAGAAAAGAAGAGGCTTTGAAGATTTTGACTTCTAAATGAACTTCAAAATAAAAATAAAAAAATCATCAAAATTGCCTGCATAGTTCAAAAGAAATTCAAAGGGGATGTAATTATGGTTCCTTAAAGTCTACCTTTAAGACTACATTTTAATGTATTAGTGTGTATATATGTGTGTGATTATATATGTGTGCATGCATGCATGTATATAACAATATAAATCCATTCAGCACTTAACTTCTTTGGATTATATTTCTGATAGATCATGACCCTTCTTTATTATTATTTAATTGTTATTATTTAATCTCACAAAAATTGTCTGCATCTTCAGGAGATTAAAAATGATTGTAACAGGACTTGTTTGTACATTTTGTTATGAGATCATCCAAACCATATTTTTATCAACATGTTTATTGAGAGTTTTGCAGCGATAATTCAGCACCAGAAAAATAAACACAGATGGCTGATGCTTCATTTAACATCTTTATAAACATAAGTAGATTTTACAAACCAGTTGTAGATTTCACCAACATGGAGCAAACTCAAACAGAAACATGTTGCAAGCTCAGAACAGAGCTCCAGTCTTCAGCACGCAAGCAAGTTAGTTTCATCTTCAGTAGACAGACTCAGAGCTCAACATAGCTGCAGAGCTTAACATAAAGCCATGCCTAGGCTACGTTTAGTTTCAGTTTCCAGCCTAGCCTAATTCTAGTTTCAGTTTCCAAAACAGTCCTCGTTGGCTGAATTAGTTGCTATGCCTATTCATTGCTTACCTTGTTACCAAGCTCTATTCCAGTTCATGAATATAGTCTGAAGTTACACAGAAGTTGCTGCTTGTGAGATCAAGATGCAGTTTTGAAGAACTCTGAAGCATTGCACAAAAGGAAATATTTGAAAAACAGTGTTCTCTTCTTATGTTGAAACATTTCCATTTTTTTCAGAAAAGAAAAAATGATGGCTCCACAAATGAAAAAAAAGTCTGATAATGGATTGGCAATGTTCCTTGTTGAGAACACAAAATCACATAGTGACCATTTGATGTAGAGAAAAATGCATGCTAGTTTTATTCCTATCTTCCCTATTGTCCGTGTGTATGTAGAGGAACACAGAGCTTATATCTTTAAAAAGCAACTCATGTCAGGAAAATGAGACAGAAATAGTTTTTTTTCTTTCACTTTGATTCTGTTTGGTATAAGAGGGTATGAAGGAAAATGCTACCAGGCCTTCAATAGTTACATCAGCTCTCCTAGATAGGCAAGGCCAGGAAACTGATACCAGAAGTGATAATGCACTGTTTTCTCATATGCAACAAATTTTGATTCAACCAGTTTCTTTACTTCTGGATTTTTGCTATACTAGGAGATATTTCAAGGAAAGGGGGAATTTGACAATTTGCAGGTTCTTCCATAAGAGCGTATGGTTTATTTAATTATTTCAATTTAGCACTGACATCTGCCAATGATATGAATTAAGAATATGACAGTGTAAGCAATTTATGTTATTTCCCTTTTTTAACGTGTTGATGTTTCCAGATTCTATCATAATTCAATCATGACTTTCTTTTTCTCAGATTGCAAAACTGATGTGGTGAAGATGATGGTAGAGTATCTTCCAACTGCTTTTGAAAGGACTGGGAATGAGGAAAGGGTTACTGTGGAAATCCCTTTGATTATAGTCTAAAGAATTTAATAATATGACTCAGTGTAAATGTAACAATATTGAACATATTCATTTGTGGAATCATTTGTACTTTAGTGTAAGACAGCTTCTTACGTTCCTATGATTGATAACATATTTTTTCTGTGTTGTATATGTTCTGTTTCTTTACTTTGTATTTGTGTTTTTGAAGTTGCATTCAATCTAAAAAATACTACAAAGGAGATATATAATACAATACACATTTCATATATCAAATTGATTTGACACTTAAACTGATTGCGTCCTTTCCTCTCCTAAAAAAAACAAACATGTTCTATGTGTGTGAAAAATGTTTCTGAGGGGTGATCAAGTATTTAATCTTGTGCTGAAAAGAAATGGCTTTGATTCCTTTCTCTCTCCCTCCCTTTATAACATCACCCAAGCAAAAAAGATAAGTTAAAGTCTTCATAAGTATGGATTATGGAACTTTCCTTTCACTGGGTATTCATATGTCTAATACAAGGCTGTCAAACTCAAATTGTCACATCACTGCCACATGACATATTGGGATTTTCCCCCCTTTGCTAAACTGGACATGGGCATGGCCAGCGGGTGTTTCATCCGGCCCACAGGCTGCAAGTTTGACAGCCCTAGTCTAATATGTGTCTAGGATTTTTCCCACCTCAGTTAAATGCATAGGAAGGGAACTCCTCCACTGAACTGTTTTCTGGAAGCAGGAGCTACCAGGGAAGTACTCCAGCATTATCACTTGCAACCTTGCAACAATAAAAGACAGAAAAAAGAATTGGTCAAGAACCATGGAAGCATACTGAGAAAGGGCTGGAAAGAAAAACACAGGCTCGTTCATAAAATCATGAAATATTTGAGAAATAAAACTTAATGCCGTCTTTTACAAAAAGTAATCAAATCATTCCTGCTGAATATATGTATGTCTTGAGTTGGAGCCATTTGAGGGTTGAGGGTACATGCTCTGAAGTTCATAATAACCTTGAAATAAAAAGGAACAGATGATCACCCAGCCTTTTGATACTAATGATCAAATGGCCTCAAATGCCAGCTGGAGACTTTATTGCCTTATATCCATTTTACATTCATTTGACACTCAATAAAGATGTATATAAAAGAAAATTGGATTAATCATAACTCCTAAATAACAAAAATGGGAGAGGAGAGAGAAAGAGAAGAAAAATAAGCTCTACAAAATTCAGGAGCAGCACTCTGAATTTCAATGAAGGTGAGAATGGACTAATATAGCAAGAGAGCTGCACAGACCTTTTATCTTTCAAATTAGGAGGATGTGTCCAGGATGCTGCCCTTTTACAGGGATGGAGAAGGGCTACATTAATGGCCCTACGTCTTCAGAATCAAAAAGTGTTCAAAATTATTCTCATGCCATGCATATTGAATATTGATGGCATCTAATATTATAGTTTGTTAACCTTTTCCGTTAGTGGTCAGGAACGAAGCAAGCTAGGAACAAATGTATGACAGAAGAAGAAAATGTTTCTGGCAGCTATTGGGCTTCATTTGACACTTAATAAAAACCATCAAGTCTGTATTATGTTAGATTAACTGAGATCTGGATACTATATGACAAGTCATTATTATTAAAGGCAAGTGGAAGGTATTTTCAAATACACCCTGGAGTGACACATGCTAAAATATGTATGGCAAAGTCTTGAATGTCAAGGACATTTTTGTGTAGTGTGTAATAGAAACTACATGAAATGTGCAGTTTGGGATCTATTTTATGCACCATTGAAGGTCTCAGAGCATCACAATGACTGTTTTATTGAAAGTTGTCATCCACTGTTGTCAGTTCAAGTGAACAGTAAATACCTAAGATTAATCATCAGTTAGATCTCATGCAGTGGCTGCAAGTGGATAGTTTAACAAATATCATTGTTTTTATAATACACTAAAAGTGTATGTTTCGGTTGTATATAGAGACTTAAATATCCTTTGTTTCTTATATTCTTTGAGGAAGAATCCGAATAGCACAGCAGAGATATAAATGTTCTTTTTTAACATGTGATAAAACAGAAGTGGAGATCTGTGGGTCTCCAGATAATTGCTTCAGATATAACTCCCAGTAGTGCCAACTAGTATGGCCACTCATTGGAGGTGAAATCATAATTCAACAACCTCAAAATACCCATAGGCTTTTTCCCCTTGCTTTAAGGCATCCACTAATTTCAGCAAATTGTAAAAATAGAACAGATGGTATTTATCCATTTTGAGGCAGTTCTTAAATTAGAAGGCTTACAGGTGATCTCTTGAACTCATATCTTTAGTTTATTGAAGGATGAGATAAATGAGTGCATTTTGCTAAGGAAATTTAATTCTAAGCACTATATTGACTTTTCAGAAGAACTTACCTGCATACAGGCCATATGAAACTTAACAATGTGATAGCATATCTTTGAGAGCCAGCTCTCAAATCACATGTACCATCTTCCCAATTCTTACATTCACAACTTCAGCAAATGCAATATGAAAGGTTAGTCCTCACTTTCATTCTATAAAAAGTTCTTTTATTTGCAGGTGACGTGCATCATTTAAAAATGATTTTGTCCATGCTAACTGGTCCATGAAGAATATTACAATTTTAGGATGGTCAGTTTAGTGCAGCAGTTAAGGAATTAAGCTAGAAATGGAAAGACTTGAGTTTTAGTTCTGCCTTAGGCACAAAAACATCTAAGTGACCCTGGGTCAGTCATTCTCTCTCTTAGCCCTAGGGAAGCATGCAATAGCAAACCACTTCCCAAAACATTGCCAGAGAAAACTTCAGAGACTAGTCCAAGCAGTTGCCAAGAGTCAAAAACTGAACTTAACACACAAAATAAACATATAATGTATATGTGAAGAATATCTCCATTTGCATCTATTATATTTTATATCCAGCCCTGCCTTCCAAATCATTGTCCTAAAGTAACTTTGCCCTCTAGATTGGATTACAACTTTGAGAATTCCCAGAAATCATAGCAGCTGTGTTCCTAATACTCTTGGGAGGACACAAAATAACAAGTGCCTTTGTGTAAGTCTCTTGTCAAAGGCAGTGTTTGGCTAATTCTATTGAGAGCATTTTCTGCTTATCCTTGGTTAACTGTCAAGACAAAAATGGAAACATTCATTATCTTATTTTCCAATGCAACTCATCTCTCACAGCTCTCTCGGTGGCAGCCCCCATATAGCAGAAATTCTTTTTTTTTTCAATCTTTCATTCTCATAAGACAGCTATGCCTGCATTTTCTTTGAGATTTATCAGCTTTTAAATTTTTTCCTTTAAATGCAAACAGCCAGTAAAGCTACCACCAGTGAGTCTCTGAAGTCTGATAACAAGGGAAAATATCAAGCCAACTGCTATTACAAGGAGTGTTACATTAAAAACTGCAACTTTCATGCCTGTCCTTCAAAAGATCTTAGCTGCCTCTGTTGGTCTTCTATTTTAGACAGCTGTTGCAGTTCTTTGCACTTCTATTAAATATCTTATTTCCACGTTATTCAGTCAGCAGTGACCTTTATAATAAACCTCTTAAAATAAAAAAATGTATCTCATATTGAAATTACAAAGCTGTTATTCGTAACACTTCATTTCTTGTACTGAGGGACTTTTAAAGGGGTAAAAAACAGTTCAGACAGTTAGATAAAGCAGGCAGGACAAGACTTTCAGAAAGAAAATGAGGAACAGCTTCCCAGAGGGTATGAAAGACTGTTTATCTTTATTCAGCCTAAAGAAAGACTGTAGGTATTCAAAGTTTTGATTTCCTAGATAAAGACTGTTCCCATTCATATGGAAAAAAAAAGAGTCTGTCACATAATAATGTGGCATTATATTACCATCTGTGGTTCAATTTTGAAGTGACGCCTCTACACAATAAATTGATATGACTGGTTAAATGAGCCTGGTGTCTTGGTGGGGCTGAGGAGGGGTAGCACAGTAGGGTCAATAGACAGGAAAAAAAATGCTTCAGGGATGTTGCAAGTCTTTCTCTTCAAAACAGTTTCCATTTAGCTTGGTTCATTGGTCGATTGAAATATATTTCTATACCAGACACTTCCGCCCCTCCTGTTATTTTTTTAAAAAAAAGACTTAGCAATTTAGCATACTTTTTTTTAAAAAATGAGTTGTCGGCGTGACTGCCAAATATATCTAAACTTAAAATGAATATTCCACTATTTGCTGTGATCTTTTAGTAAGGACAGAATGACCTGGAAAGAACAGATTAGAGATGTGTCCCTGACTTGCAATAATCCATGCCACAATTATGCCCTCACAATGTTTTTCTACTTTGCCCTCATGACACTACCATCATCTTATTCCAATCCAAGAGTGAGACAGCCTATCCCTTGCTAAAATAGTGTTCTCCACACAAACAATCAAACGTCTTCTGATGAAAACACTGCAAAGTACTGTATACTGTATCTAATAGGTTAGGTTTTGTTACTTCTATCTGGGAGAGAGGTCAAATGATTGCCAAGGGCTTGGAACTTACAACAGAGGCAAGATGCACTCTTGGTGCACAATCTGGAGTTTCCCTTAGAGTCATGGCTCCTGGTCAAAGAACAGATGGCAGCCATGGTCAAGAGAAACAAATGCTCAATCTTGTACTCAAGTTGTGCCCTTTCTTAGACTGGGAGGCATTCAGTCATTCTATGCCTTAGTTACTTCACAATTAGACTACATAAAGCACTCTACATGGGCTTGCCCTTGAAGATAAGGCAGTAGCGGGAGGACCACAATATATTCATGTTACACCAGTATTACATGATCCACATTGATCCCAATAGACTCCTGGATGCAATTCAAGTTGGAGATGGTCACCTTTAGAACCCTATATGGGATGGTCCAGGTTACTTGTAGGACTTCCTCTCATTTATTATTTCTGCCCATTCAAGATCTGGTACAAAAGTTCTGCTTCAGGTCACCTCTGTGAAACAGTGCCATCTAGCAGAGTGTGGAAGACATTTCTTTTAGGTGCTTACATTGTGGAATAGCTTCTTCTCCAAAGATAGAGTTGGCCCCTTTGATCTTCAAAAAAGTAATGAAGATCTGGCTCCCCTCCTCCCCTCCAGGATGTGGATGGAATTGTCACATTATGATTGATCTATGAGTGTAAATGTTGTCAAGGATTTAATGTATTGTATTATTATAGTGTAATTATTATCTTTTTCTTATTTTGCTGCCCAGAGTTGCTTCTGGTAAATGGGCAACTATATATATTTGTTGTTTGTTTGACTGATTGATGGATAACTAAATCATAGAGTTAGAAGAACTTGGAAGTCTTCTAACCCCACCTCTGCAATATCGGAATTCTCATACCATCCTGGATAAATGGTTATCTATATTTTTATTGAAAACTTCTAGGGAGGAAGCATCCACAACTTCAGGAGGTAGCCTCTTCCATTGTTTAACAGCTCTTACAGTCAAGAGATTCCTCCTTATTTCAAGTTTAGATACCTTGGTGCAAAACTGTAATAAATATATAAAAGATAGAAATTATCAATGGTAATAGCAAAGTTCTGAAATGCATATATGCCCACCATTAGATGAACGTCTAATAAAACTGCGAATACACATGCACCATATTTTAGATTTAACGTCTTCTGTTGGTTCATGGAAGCAAACCTACCAACCTAATAATTTGTTCATACTTCTTAATATGAATATAAAAATAATGCCATATGCTTTGCATTTATCTTGCCTCATCTACTGCACATCATTTTGGAAAGAACAGTTGGCTCTCAAAGGATTTTCCTTGTAAAATAAAAGAACACGTAGAAAATAAATATTTCATCTTTATACCACGCAAAGAGCACTGTAAATTAATATGAATTTAAAAGGAAAAAAATCAAAATTGAATAATGTTCAATTTCAATTTTTAAAACCTACATTTCTTTTATTGTAAAATATAATTGTCTGACCTCCAAGAGACGTTTTCAAGTACATTCTCCATGTTTCTATACTCATGAAAAACTACAGACTGTTGGCATGTAAATTTTTCAGCAGGTTGAAGAATTATTCTATTCTCATTAATGCTTACCTCTGTATTCTCATTGCTATGGGGAAAAAAGTTGGTGAAAAGGTGGGTGAGGAATTACTTTTATCATTTTTATTCAGATCACCTATTCTTTTATTTATGAATGCATTTTTCTGAAGTCAGTTGAGAACATTAGTCTCTGTGCAACACATGGGCTTGCTTTTGAGGTGAGTGTAAAAGTAGCATAATTGGCTTTCTTGTTTATTGCTGGGAAACATTTTGGTCCAGAATAAATCTTGCTGTTTTCATTTTAAGAAAAACAAAATAAATTGATGTGTAGAACTAAGAGGATTTAAGTTCACCTCTTAGAGTCTAGTAGTTTTTGTTTTGTTGTTATGTTATTAGGACCATGGAGTGTTTGGAAAATAGTTCAGCAGAGGAGTTCCAGGGCACACAAAAATCTCCATCTTTTTTTCAAAATTGTATTGCTGCCCTTTGCTGCTCGTCTGTGCTTCTGGGAAACAATGTGCAAACTTTAAAGAATTCCAGACAGGTGTTACACCTATGCCTCCACATGTTATAAAATACCTTTTTAAAAAATAAATGTGCAGCATTGCATCTTCTTAACATGCTTATTATTCAGGAAGAACCCTAACTTACAAGCAAAATGTCTGCTTTGCATACATACATTTCCTATGTTGCTATTATAAGGGACAGTTGAGCTCCTTTTTGTGTTTGATTGATTTTTGGTATATACAGTAGGCTCCTGAATGCAATTCTTTCACAAGGTCAGTAATTCTATGGGAGATATAGATATAGATATTAGGAAAAACATATTTTTAATATATTAACTTTGCATAATTGGGGGACGAGTGGTCTGCCACCTCCAAGTGGTGTCCCCTGGATGCGCGAAGCCGTTAAACGCTAACCGTAACTGAGA
>JANHFN010009160.1:8702-19646 GCA_032468175.1 Toxicocalamus goodenoughensis | reverse complement strand
GTATCCATTTCATGTATTCATAACTATGTTTATACTTATACCTATTATCTTGTAGGCGATTGACAAATCAAATAAATAAATAAATAAAATTCTGCCCTAAAGCTATCCTGTATGGAAGTGCTGAGGATCAGGAAATGTGGACTCTGTGGTCAGACCTGTAAACTGAAAGGTTTTGCTGAAAGATATGATTTCATGTCAATCTTATAAAAAATGACAAAACAAACACTAACAAAAAATGACTTAATTCTTCTTTGATCCTGGAAGATTAACATTTGAAGTTTTCTCTACCTGTCTTGATAGAAATGGTCCCTTCTGGACAAGCACCACATTGGTAGCAGCAAACCTGTTCGCCCTCTGGAACTCTTCGCCTCTCTCCTGCATGGCACCTCTTCATGCCACACCTGGCAAATGGCACCTTCTGAAAGAAAAAACTTGGGATGATGTATGGTAGTAGAAGAGAGAGTATAGAGAGTATAGTAGTAGAGAGTAGTATACAGTAGGGGGCGTGCATAAACACACCAATCATGCCTACCATCCCTGTCCTATTGTTTCTTTTTATTTTTCTTATACGTATCCATCTCACGTATTCATAAGTATGTTTATACCTATACCTGTTATCTTGTAAACAATTGACAAATCAAATCAAATAAATAAATAAATAAAGTATATTCATGAACTGGAATGGAACTTGGTAACAAGGTCAGCCAATGAATAGGCATAGCAACTAAGTCAGCCAATGAGGACTGTTTTAGAAACTGAAACTAAAAAGTAGCTTAGTTGTGGTTCTATGTCAAGCTCTGCAACTCTGCAGCTAAGTTTTGAACTGAGTCTGTCTATTGAAAATGAAACTAACTTGCTTGCTGAAGACTGGAGCTCTGCTCTGAACTTGCAACATGAGTTTGCTCCATGTTGGAGAAATCTACAACTGGTTTGTAAAATCTACTTATATTGATAAAGATGTTAAATGAAGCATCAGCCACCTGTGTTTATTTTTCTGGCACTGAATTATCACTGCAAAACTCTCAATAGATGACCTAAGCAACCAACTTGCTACATTCATTCTTTTCACAAATTTCCATCTCCCTCCCTGCCTTATTCCTACTTCTATGTTCAGAGTCTCTTCTAAAGAAATATATTGCCATTGTCTATCAGAAATCGAAAACTGTCCTCAGGTAATTAGCAAGGGGCATTCCTGACATACTCATGGATGTGGGAGATTGGATCTGGAATCTCAGCTTGCAGAGAAAAGCTTGTGACTAAACTACAACATTTCTAAATAAAAGAACCATGAAGATACAACTGAGCAGAAATGGTCCATCGAAATCACTCTTGTTTGCTGTAATTGCATCCGGGGTTTCAAACAAAAATTGTTCCCAAGCCTAACTGTTTTGAGGAATGACACAAATCAAACATGTTACATGCACAGCAGATTTTTCACGAAATGACTGCCATGATCTCTGGCTCAAATGATTATTTTTCAAGTTAGGAGGATATTCTGCATCACAGGAAGAGAATGCATCTTTCCATGCACTTACAACATTTTCTTGCAGCTCACCTTTGTGGCCCAGACAATTCCATCAGAGTTAATGGTGAAATCCTGGCCTGGGGGAGCCTCAGGATTTACTTGCCCAACTTTAATGGGGACTAAAGATTGATTGGGGATGAAAACCCAGTTTATAAGATCATAACAAGCAGTTCCCAGTCCATCTTCTGAGAAGGAGACCTCATCTCCAGCACTGTTGTTGAACTGCAGATTCCTCAAATAGGGAAGAATCTAAAAGAAAGGAGACCTTCAGAAATTGAAGTATTTGGGCTAGAGCTACAAATGAGACATCATGGCTTCTACAATCACATAATGGCCATCTTGACAAGTTGGGTTTGTATTTGAAAAGCTAGTTCCATCTGAGGAATCTGATGTATTTAACTCTGAAACTAAATGTTTTCCCTTTATCACTGGGCATAGTTTCCAACTCCAGTTTCACCAAAACAGAAGAATTTTAGGTCTACAATCTAAATTTAATTTCAGGATATTCCTCTTGTGATACTTGGCTACATACACTTTCAAATAATTACTTTGGGCCAGATCTTGTTAACTGATAAATGAATGTTTGAAATGATTAAATGATTTCTATCAGAACCATGGAAAATCCCAATGACTTTCTCTAGCTCATTTTCAAAAGCTGCTGAATGCAGGAACCAGGATTGATCTACTGGACTATGTGCAAGGAAGCATCTGACCAGGTTGGTCACTTCACTATTCAGAGAGGTCCAACATTTTAACCTTTAATGCAGGAAATTCTGATGAATTTCAGACCAGGAACCCATTAGGACACTTTGAATCTTGCTCTGTGCAAGGATTGATATAGAAACAGAACCACAGTATTGGAAGGGGCACTGGAGGTCTTCTCGTCCAACATCCTGCTCAAGAAACAGACCCTCTACAGTTTTAAACAAGTGGCTATCCTGTCTCTTCTTAAATAATTCCAGAAATGAGGCAGCCATGACTTCTATAGGTAAACCGTTCCTTAAGAAATTTCTCTTTAGTTCTAGGTTGCTTCTTTCCGTGGTTAGTTTCTATCCATTATTTATCAGAAGCTCTTTTCATACAGCAAGCTGAGTATCATAACAAATGGTAAACTAAAAAAAAAGGGCAGGGTCTCAGATGAATTGGAATGGGAGTACGCAGACATTTAATCAGTTACAAGAAATTCATATAGGGAGCTTCTGATCGAAGCATCTGTCGACTTAGTCAAAAGCTGCAGAACTTACTTGCCATGACTGGACATTTGAGATCCTCTTTCCAAGCCTCATCATGGTCGGTCCAACTCTGTATCCATACATTGCATGTAGAGCATGTGTCAGAGCATAAACAGCATTGTAAATATTGTAACTTTCTCCTGTCATGCTTCTTTCAAAAATGTGATTAGGCAGATTCTGCATATTCTCCTTTCCTGTACATTGTTTTTCCCCCTTTAGAGGGATCTTTCCTGATTGATGGATGTTGCAGCCAAAGACTATTCCCCACCATATAGGGAGAAAGATTTCTCCTTGGTGGTTCAAGGGATCTAAAGACAGAAGGAAGTGGTTGAATTCAGAGACAACCCCGGAGTGGTCCCTGAAATGCAAGACACCATGGAAAAGCTTTATATATCGTAATGTTTTTTCCGATTTTCCCACACCAAGTTTCCAATGGGAAGTGAAGATACAAACTTTCCTAAATGATACTTTTTTGAGTTCAAAAAAATTTACCGCCCACAGTACAGTGATAGCAACAGTTGAGTCTGCAAACATGATAAACACTTCTGTCTTAGACCAAGTAAGGAAATTGAGTAAAAGCTTGTTCCGAGTGAATAGAACGTTATCCGTTTCAAGCATTAGAGTGAAGGCCAGGCAGATCTCCTTAACTTGGAGAATTGGTGTCAGAGTTGAGACAAAACGTTCTCCCCTGTCATCGTCAGGGGCCAGAAGCCCAACCCAGTTCCACTGGAAATGCAGGAGCAGCTGAACTAAACCTGTATACTGAATAAATTCCTTGGGATTAATCCGGAAGAAGGAAGGATGAGCTGATCTCTCTCCATGAGAGAACTCAAAGCCAACACCGAGCTGGAGAAAAAGAGATTCATCTTTCAAAAACAAAGTAAAGTCTTATGGCAAGTTTAGGTGTCAACACTGTGTGGTTGATGGCCCTCTCAAACAGGCTGACTGGCAAACTTCATCTTCTTCCCTTCTTAGCCATTTTTATTGGTTGTGGTATGTCAGAAGAGAAGAGAAGAAACCAATAACCCGATACAGTGAATAAATGGCAATAAAATAACAGTTACCATTTTATAAAGAATCAATGAAGTGTAACAAATTCATTATATTCCCTCCCCAACAAAAAATAGTTTTAGTTTAATCTTAGCTTCTGTGTGTGTTTTTGATCTTTTTCTATTCCATGCTGTATCCATGAGAGCTCTCTTACCTGGGGGACCTTAAAGATGCTGAAGATGGAGGCCATCTGTCTTGAGGATTTGGCATTGAGACCACCAATGATGGAGAGCAGAGTTTCCTGCAGGTCACATTTGTAACCTGGAACCACTTGGCCTCGTGAGGAGAGCATGGAGAGGCTGTTTAAGGAAATAGAACTTTCCCTCTGGAAATGTGCACAGATGTGGAAGCCAAGGGTGATGTTGGGGAGCAGAAGAAATTCCTTATTAACCTCAGAGATAGCAAACATCAATGCTAGGAACTGCTGGTAGCTACTGGTGGAGTATTTGTAGTGAAAAAGACATTGTGGAGAACATTATAGGAAAGCTTGTGCATGGCTGTATAATTTGTTTCACTGTTTGGGGGGACTTTTCAGGGCAGAAACTACCAAATTTCATTGGGTTTGGGTTTTTTCCCCAAAGGATTTCCCTTGGCTGAACTTCGATGAGTTTGTGAAAAAGGAGACAGGCCATACCATCGATATTCCCAGCCACAACATGAACTGTTTTATACTCTCTATCATCCCTGCCATTTTCACTTTATTGCAGTGGCTGAAATCTTTTCCAACTGCTCCCCTTTCACTGTAATTATTTAAGATCTCTCTTGGAGCAGCTTCTTCAGGTGTTGTAAAGCTCACTGAGCACAGGACTACAGTTGGGGTCACCTCATAGATTTACTGAAGGCCATTATTCATCAGCAGTGCTGATTCCAAAACTGAGAGGGATTTTTGTAACTCCTGAACACTTGAAAATGAGCTTTTGTTGAGCTTTTATTTGAATCTTCTACCACAAGTTACTATTCAAATTAATATTACAATTTGACTTTTTCACTAGGCCAGCACAGTTTTTCTCTTTATTTTTGTTGCTTTATCATCTTCCTGATGAAGAGGTTGAGAATTCCATTTATTTTAAGAGCTTGCTAACTTATTGAGGAAGCACAAAATCTGCACTATACCTAGACAGGACATATACTAGAAGAAGTATTTTTGAAAGGGGTCCCAGAATTTAAAGCAAAGAAACAATTTATCTGCATGTTTCTCCTTTAGTTGAAACTTACAAAATCCATGGAAGAAAATTTATTGTATTAAAGCTTAGGACAGGAGACTTTGGAATGATTCCCAAGGGTAAATTCCCACCAATAATGAGATCACCAGGCCTGTAGTAGCTTCCATCTAAGTTGATATAATCCCTGAACACACATATGGTTTTCAGCCTCTTTGCTGTAGTTGGAGCCAGGAGACAGAAGAGCATCAGAAGCATCAGAAATAGCATGACTCCTACCCTGTCATTCTTGTCTTCTTCCTTCCTAGAACAGAAATCAAAGTTTATGCAGAAATTGATTTGAAGGTTGCTCCTGAAATCTCACTGGAACTTTAGCAGATCAGACACTACCTGTGCCACCTGGATGGCACCAGGACAAATTTATAGCAACCATGCTGTCTCTTATCTGTGTTTCGGCTGTGACCATAGAGGACACAAAGGCACATTTGTCTTTTCAAACCAGGAGGGAGCTCTTTGCAAGACAGGCTAAGTTGACATGTTCTGCCCCCCAGATTTTGAACTCAGAGATATTTTTTAAAGCAAGTTTCATCTTGTAAGATCTTTGTGTCTAGAAATCCACAGGGGATACATGATGAATGCCTGGTCTTCTGATAATTGCAGGGAAAAGCCATTGTCCTATCCCCTTAGCAACAGCTTCTCTTCATGTAGCAGAATGGAAAACATATTTGTGTCTCTTCTTGTAATTCACAGAGCAGATGGAATCATGTTGAAACTTGTGTAGTTGACCTGCATGAAAGTGAGCCCTGCGCACAAGATGGATTTTGGCTTGTGCCCTAGTTTGGTCAGGTAATATGAATGATACTTGGGAATAGTAGCACAAGGCAGAAAGGTAATTTGAGGAAGAATCTCAGAGTATTAACTGATTTGTTATTTGGCAAGACTTGCAAATTTTTGTTGCTGTAGCCTAAGGGTAGGAATTGTCATCCAGGTGTCTCTTTGGGTCTTTTGGGTTGCTGCTCCCCAAATTTCCATATATGAATCTCTTTTCTTGAAGATTCATTCACAGGAGCAGTTGGGATCATTACCAGTGTACCAGGCTGTCAGGGCTCTGGTATTCACCCCCTTTAAATCATGAGCCTCTAGCTAGATTTTTCAGAGCTTAAAGAAGATTTATTAGGAGTGAACATGCTGATGCTAGTCAACTCTGAGACGCATCATTCATTTCACCCTTGACCCTGGTCTTCCCCCACTTCCTGGGTGTATCATAATTCATATTCTCCAATGGGACACCTCTATAACCAAGAGTCATCAATCATGCTCTCCTGTTAGAATTTTGCATGGCAGAAACTTCGGTTGTCTAGAAATTATCTATGAAAGCATTTAAGGAATACACTACTCCCCCCCCTTCCTGCTGGCAACTCTTAAAAGACCAGATAAATATTTTATGAGTTGACATTTGGCTTCCCTCACTTCTTGAAAGTGATCTATACAACACAAAAAGAAAACAAATTTATTGCAGGTATAGAACTTAGCATTGCGAAACCTCCCCAGGCTTGGTTGGGTTTTCTGCATGGAATCACATCACAAGGTTTGGATATTCCTACTCTTTACACAAGATGCTTCTGATCAGGGGTAGCCCTTCCACTTGATTAAATATTAGAGTTGTCTCTTATGACCATGGGGTATGGGGGCTCATGAGGTAGGGACCTCAGAGTTGATCCAACCATGAGTTTTAAAAGGCTACTATGGAATACTGGGTGTATTTTCCCTAACAGTCAGGGCAACTTCAGTTGCATTGTGATTGGAACCCTTTACTATAGGGAAAGGTCCCACGAACTTTGCCTCCAATTTCTTACTAGGGGGTCTTAACTTCAAGTATTTGGTGGAGAGGTAGACCTTCTCCCCCCCCACCTGGAATGGCCTTTGCAGGGCCCAGTATTTGTCTGCCTGTCTCTTATAGCTCTGTGCCGCTTTTGCCAGTGTCTTTTTTATATTCTCCAAAGATGCTTTCAGCGTTGACATCCACTTGGTCAGGCTGACTGAGGAGGTGAGATCCCTTGGATACTCAGGCATTGGGACAAAGTCCATGCCATTCACTTCTTTGAAGGGGGTTAGTCCCATGCTACTGTGAAACATTATTGTACACAACCTCCACAAAAATCAGGAGGTCCACACAATCTGACTGCTGACAATTCATGTAGCACCTCAGGTACTGCTCTACAATGGCATTCAATCTCTCAGGCTCCCCCATTGGTACTTGGATGAAAAGCCGAGCTAAGACCCTGAGATGACCCAATAGTCTGTAGGTACTCCCTCCAAAATTTGTCTGTGAACTGGACACCTCTGTCTGAGATAATTCTCCATGGCACTCCATGTAGACAATAGATGTGTTTCAAAAACAGCTTGGCTAACTGGTGGGCTGAGGGTAGCCTGCTGCACAGTATGAAATGTGCCTGTTTGGAAAATAGGTCTATTATGGTCCAGATCACTATGTTTCTGTCACTTTTCGGCAACTCTACAATGAAATCCATTGTGATCTCCTCCCATGGCCTCATAGGTTCTGCAACCGTCTGTAGCAATCCGGGGCGTTTTCCTGGTCGTTATTTTTCATCATGGCACAAATGTTGCAACTCTTCACATAACTCTCCATGTCTTTCTTTATGCCGGGCCACCAAAATTGCCTTCGAGCTAACTGTAAAGTCTTTAAGAAGTGGCCAGCTGGTTTGGCGTCATGCCTCCTTCTGAAGGACTAGATTACATAGGGATTCTGGAATGTAGAGTTTTGTTCTTTTCCACACTAGGTCATCTCTTTTCATTAAGATGTGTTCATTGTCCCAGAACCAATGGTCTGCTAGCAATTCAGTTTTTAATTTCATGGTTAATTCGCCTGTGGGTCAGTCTTATCAGTTGTGGTGTTGTTGCCTGTTGGTTACTTGGGCAGCTGTTTGGGTAGGGGGGATGATGGCATTTACAATATTTCCCTTTCACATTTATACTGGGGCATGCAAGAGAGGTTGTCATCCAGAAAGTTCTTTCCCCCTGGGATGTCTTTTGGCACGAAGTCGAATGAGAAGTTGAATGTGGGAGGAAAACAATTAGGCCCTAAAGTTGGTGCAAATTTCTGCTTAATTGAAGGCCTCAAATTAATAATATATAATAATGCCAGCTGAGCTGATTTCAAAAGCATGGTGAAATATTTACAATCTGTTGAGCTGAATTTGCAGGAACAGCAATATGTTTGCTATCTGCTACTTCTACAAAAAGCATATATTTGCTGGACAATAAAAAATAGAGCTATTTTGGATCACAAATGTCTGGGAAATTGAGGAAAAGGGGAACTGAAAGTAGCAGATTGTAAGCAAGTTGGCAAAGAATTGGCATATACCTACAAGTGCGTATTAAGTGATGGACAGTATGTGGGGACAAGGAGGTACATCCAGTAAGATTGCATACTACTGGGTGGGCTTCAGGAAAAAAAAAGGGTATAAAAGAAGGTGAATCTCAAATCAGTTGGTGTGTTTGGCTAGGAATAAGAGCTGCTGGAAGAGAGACCTGCCGTCTGGCCAGGTCCCCTGACCACTCTTGGCTTGGACCCTCATCTCCAGCCTGCTCTTATTTTTGATGCCAATGAACTGCTTTGGATCAGAGGTAAGCCACACAGTCTTATTGGGAGCACGATTAGTTAGTGTTGTGGTTCACTGGCAGAAGTGCGAATGGCTGAGGTCTCTGAGAGTGATGACTCAGATGAGGGGCCTGCATGTGATGCAGGGCTGGGGCCAGGACTATCAGAGAATGGGGTGCTGCCTTTGGAGGTCGTGGAGTCTGGCAGCAGTGACCCTGAGGAGCCTGTGCTCAGTGCGTATGCGCGCAGAGCTTCTCGAAGGAAAGAGCAGCAGTAGCAGCATGGGTGGCTTGGCAGTAAGGCTGGAAGGTGATGGCCCCTCCCATAAGGGATAAAAGCCAGCCATTGCAGTTGGCTTCTTTGCAGGAAGCAAATAAGTTCTTTTAACTCCACGTTCTCGTGGAAGTCCTGCCTATTCTGGTTTGGTTTTGTAGACTTTTGGCTTTAGATATTTATCTGCAATTAATCTTGTGTTCTTGGCAGCCTTTTGCCACCTTGAAAGGGCTTGCTGCTATTTGGGACAATTAGTTTTAGTGACTCTTTGCTGTGAATGAACAGAATTCACAGAGACGCATTAAAAAGGGTTGCTTTTATATATACTTTGTGTTTATTTGATTTGAACAATGCTTGGGTCAGAACAGCTAGATAGGTTGTGTGAGTTAGATAGAGAGGGCGGAATCTGTCCCAAAATTTGGCTGCAAGGGAAGTGTCACAACCAGACTTGAACAAGGGATGGGCCCGTGTCTTTCCCAGTGTATTTCATTGGCAAAACAGTCTAGGGTGGTGACCCTGTGGCTGGGACCTGGTGGAATATCATCTCCCCTGAGAGCTGATCACTCTCTTGTACTGTATTGAAGGAGGGTTGCACCCTCAGTCTTGGTCATGCCCAAGGAAGTGTGCTTCTTAAAGTACGATTTATTTTACTGTATTATTATATGTTCTCAGTTTGGCTGTCATACTTGCTTCCGCCATTAACAACACCCTACAGGAAAAGAAGTTTTGTAAAAGAAAAAAGGAGATATGCCTCTTGATTATTTTGCTTCTGTTTCAACTTTTCTCCAGATGAAGGTCATGCCTCAATGTAAATGGAGCATGACTCTGTCAGGGTCCTTTTTGCCTTCTCCCCATTATCTATTGTCTCTCTATTGACTCCTTTATTTCAAATTGTTTATGCTCAATTTGTTATATTGGTTTATTTTTCCTCTTCCTTATTGTCATTTCATATTCTTTATGTGTTGGCAGCATTCAATTCCCTTCCATTTCCCTAGCCAGCTGGATCTCTAGGCTGGCTCAAAGGATAAAATAAACAGAGGTTGCAGGTGGAGGAAAGGAGAAGTCAAAACAGTGACCTAAGCATTGAGCACCTACCCAACGGGGAAAAAAAGAAAAAGGAAAAGCAACCAGGTAAGATTAATCACTTAAGTAAGTGTGAGATCCAGTTTGAGTGAATGAGATGGGCCACAGGCTCAAGGCGATTGGGAGCTCAGCCCTGTGTTTCTGTTCTTCCAAGAAGCAAACCATCAGGAATGGGCAAAGCAATTGGAAGCCAATAGAGTGGCTACGAGTATAAAAGGGGTGCGCATGAGACGGGCCAGAGGCTCGAGGTGATTGTGGGGTTCTGCTCTGCATTCCCATTTTTCCCCATGAGGGAAGCAGCTTGAAATGAATGAAGTGCCTGAAGGGACTCAGTGTATATTTGCTGAATGCATGAACTGGATACAGGGCTACATAATAGCTACACCGAATCTCACTTGCAAACAAGTTTATTACAGACCTATTATTTATTGCTTCTTATAGATGCTGAACATCAATGAAACCACAAGTGTCTGAGCCGGAGCACTTTTCATATATAGGGCAGGCCTCTTTCCATTGGCCTGTGGTCTAGAATTACATTCCTATTCATATAGCTAAGAGATAATAGATAATCAGAGTTGGAAGGGACCTTGTGGGTTTTGAAAACATGTTAAACAAAGACTGGAGGATAGTTGCTGATCAAAAATAAAGTGTAACCAGTTGCAGCATTTGATAAGGATTTTTTTTTAAATAGAGAAATTCCTCATGTCATCATTTATTAGAAATCATCACATTTTAAATATGCCTCAAAAACAAATATAAATGAGGCCGACCGTTGCATTAGTTAGAAATTCTTGTTTCTTATTATATTTTCTCTACAATTCAGATCAGGCCTCAGAAGAACAATGTCACTTTTGGGAAAAAAAGATAAAGCCAAGAGAGCAGCTCCAGAGGCTAAACTGGAGAAGATCTCAACAGCCACCAAGGACTTCCCTTTGGTGCTCAGGTAGGTGGGGAGGAAGGAGATCCAAACACTGCAAAAGACCAGCATGCTAAAAGTAA
>JANHFN010009156.1:7378-29190 GCA_032468175.1 Toxicocalamus goodenoughensis | reverse complement strand
AATATATGCATTGAGAGATATGATTGATATTATTAATTTTGCCTATACTAAAATGTATGATATATTGATGCCACACTATTACTATATTGTTGTGCATATGCAGATTGAAATAATTTTTTGGAAAAAAAATATGACAGTTACTGTCTCCTGGGGCCATGTGATCCCTTTTTTGTGACCTTCTGACAAGCAAAGTCCATGGGGGAGCAATATTCATTTAACAACTGTGTTACTAAACAACGGCAGTGATTCATTTAACAACTGTGGCAAGAAAGGTCATAAAATACGGCAAAACTCACTTAGCAAATGTCTCGCTTAGCAACAGAAATTTTGAGTTCAATTGTAGTTGCAAGTTGAGAGCTACTTGTAGGCACTTTTTAACCTTAAATATGGAGTACCACAAGTTAAAAGGACCCCTACCCTCTCATTATCAAATCAGGTTATATTTGTCCTTTTGCAACGATGCAACTGAATTCTTGATTTCCTAATTCTGTCAACAGCGTGGCTAAATGAAGTAATGGAAAGAAGGGGTTTCAGATATTTAAGGAAAACCCATTGCTGCCTTGGAGCCGAGGGTAGCATGAAACATTTCAAAGCACTTTAAAAGTTGAACGGAGTCACTTTGCTCTTCATATATCTGCTTTAAGCATTCCTATTTTTAGTAGTGGAAGTCTAGCTGCAGACTCTATCATAACTAATGGTTTTTGCACTGCTTTGAAGATGGAGACAATATTTTTACAGAAAGAGTTTGTGCTACGTAGTTTGGTCAAAAGGTTTGTCCCTGGAGTGTCTTGATAATTGTATAACGTACTGAAAAACAAAGCAAGGCACAATTAAATTGCAAAATCGTGTTAAAATGATCAGAGATTGAACCAAAGCTTTAACATCCCTTCACCTTAAGGATTTCACAGAAGATATTAAAGTGCAAAACATTGGTGACTTTTTAAAAATGTACTTGTTTAGCAGTGCATTTCTTTGAAAATTCAAAAGCAGTTTCCTTCTGCAGCTCTCAAATATTCCGCATTTTAGCCCAGTTATAGGAGCCCACTAAGAGAGCCAATCTGAGGTAATGGTTAAGTTATCAGGCTAGAAACCAGGAGACCATGAGTTCTAGTCCCACCTTTGGCACAAAACCAGTTAGATGACCTTGGGCCCATCCCTGTCATTTAGCCCTAGGCAAACCATGTTTGAAAAATCTGCCACGAAAATTGTAGGGATTTGTTCAAATCGGCTACAAGAATCAGACACAATTGAGTGGAATAAAAGAAAAAAGAAAAAAATAGTACCCAATTATTCTGGAATAGAATAGAATAGAAATAGAAATAGAAATAATAGAAAAGAATAGAATTCTTTATTGGCCAAGAGTGATTGGACACACAAGAAATTTATCTTCGGTGCATAAGCTCTCCGTGTATATAAAAGCTATAAGTGATGAATCATGATCATAGTCATCATAAAAATACATTCATCATGAAATATCTACATTATACTCGACCATGTTTACCCATGATTAATATAAGAAATCAAATATAGTTTCATACAGTGCACTAAGCACTGTATTGGCTTGCTTGTGTAGTGATTATCTAGTGTTACATTGCTTGATAGATCATGAACAACACAGGCAGAGGTGCTGGATAGAGCATTCGGTGGTCCCAGTGATCCAAAGTGAAGGACTTCTAAATCTGGAGTCTCCAACCTTGGCAACTTTTAAGACTTGTGGACTGCAACTCCCAGAATTCAAAGTTGCCAAGGTTGGAGACCCTTGTACTAAATCCCATTGCCTGTGGTTGGACAGTTAGAGCAAATCTGCTTACACTGTATTCCAATTAAAAAACAGGCATAAAAATAGTTACCATTGTCTGCTGTGTACTAAATTATATTTCTCTTTTAAAATGTTTTTGTGGAACAAGAGTGGTTTTTACATGTTATGTTTTGTTCTGAATTCATGAGTTGAAAACCAATATAGCCTTTGTTTATATATTTTTATGGTAATTACTAATACCTTCGCTAAGTTTGTTTCTGTCCCACCAAATTAGGTGACTTATCAAAAGAGATCTACCACAAAAAGGAAAAACTGTTGTAAGAGAAGGGGGGAAAAACCCATAATAAGAGCAATAGTTAAAATACTAAACGTTTTGTTACACACGGTAGTCTTTGATAAATTCATGTTGGGAAGGAGTTATAATACTCTAGGAAACAAAGGTGTGCGTGGAGAATATTGGCCTCATGCTTTCCATTTTGTTACATTAGTGACAATTAAATTGGATCATTTGAACACATGTATACGGGCCTTGACGTCTGACTACAGTTGAGAGTAGAATTTCCATTGTTGAGCAAGGTCGTTGTTAAAAGAGTCTTGCCTGACTGTATGACCTTATTTGTAGTATCTGTTAGTGAATCATTGCCGTTGAATCACAAACTCCTCAAGTGAATCCAGTTTTCCCCCATTGACTTTGCTTTTTGGGAGCTGGCTGGAAGACATTGCAATTGTTTTAAATATATGGTGGTTACCAAATGCCCGACTTTTGATCATGTGACATGGGGATGTCTTCATAGTCATAAGTGTGAGGACTGATTATGTCATGCCCCTGTTGGAATCTGATTCCGAGGGAGAGGTTGAACAGCTGACAGGGAGTGGGAGTGTGGCTTCAGTGCTTCTAGAGGAAACTGGGGAAGGGCACAGTCCGGCTGGGCATTCAGAGGAAGACCCAGGGCCACCACCTGTTCATCCTAGGGCACGTAGGGAGGAATGGATAAGGGAGCAACATGGGTTATGGGGGAGAAAAAGGTCCTGAGTCCCTTCATTAGCTGCAGCTGGGAAAACAGGATAAAGAGGGTGTTTGCGCACAAAACATGCTGGAAGCAAAGCGTGCATTATCTTTCTTTGTCAAGTCTTATCTGGGTTCTGGCGTCCTCCCAACTGTGTGTTTCCTTATCTTCTGAAGTCTTCAATTCCTTATCTTGCTCTGTTTTGTTAATTGCTGCAGCATGGTTTGTGTTGGTTTTTATTTATAATTAATATGTACTTTGGGTTCGGATGGAATTTCTTCCCTTTAAAAACTGTTCTTGGGAGAGTTTTTTCTCCAGCCGATGATAACTGGACATTGGGGGGCCAAGTTGGAGGAATTAAAGGGACTACCTACTTTTGTGACTTTGTTGCTTTTGTGCCACGCCCCGGGTCATCACAGGTTATAAATCACATTTTTCCTATATTGCTATAACTTTGAACTGTTACAAAACAAATGGTTGTAAGGATTATCTGTAATTACAGTTGTAAGAAAATAATGATTTTTAGTGTCACTTAGTTAATGCCTTAAACAAATAACATTTCTGACTCCTCCTTAGAGAAGTGAATAAAATTCACAGTTGTAAAAAAGGCTTCAGCAGCATCTAATTTCACTGCTAAAGCTTGTTTTTGTTAGCCTAAGAATAAATCAGGTTAATTACAAGATTGGTCAATGTTTCTCCCTGAAGCCATCATTTAATCCTTGCATTGTTGGCTAAACAAAGCAAGGAGCTTTTTTTTCTCTGAGAGGAAGTTGCTGTGGCCTGCAGTCGAATCCATATTAGGCATAAACTAAATATAGAAATATAATCCAGGAGTGAAGTCACATTTGCTGTTGCTGCTGGATGACTTTCAGATTTTCCCTCTTTTTATTCTTTAATGGGTCCCATTTACCATTTTAAGATCCCGAATTTGTTTTATGGCTTAAAGTAGTATGTTTTAGGAAAACAGTTCGTCAAAAATAGAAAGCATGAATTATAAATGTCCCTTTGGTATGCGGAGCTTTGGAGTTCTTGCCTTGTGAACTGATGAACTGACTTATCAGGTTTATCCAATATGTCTTATACAGGTAGTCCTCCACTTACAACTGTTCAGAGTTACAACGGCACTGAAAAAAGTGACTTATGACCATTTCTCAAAGTTACGACCTTTGTAGCATCCCCATGATCATGTGATCAAAATTCAAATGCTTGGCAACTGGTTCATACTTATGACCATTGCTGTGTCCTGGGGTCATAAGTTCACCTTTTGCGACATGACAAGCAAAGTCAATGGAGAAACCAGATTCACTTAACCACCGGGTTGCTAACTTATCAACTGCAGTGACTCACTTAACAACTGCGGCAAGAAAGGTCATAACATGGGGCAAAACAAATTGTGGTCTTAAGACAAGGATTATCTGTAATTGCCGAAAGGTTAAACATGAGTTTCACAGACTTTCTACTGTCAGTCATTTATCTTATTGCTGTAATGACATAAAGCTTGTTTTTATGATTTTCATTTAAGCAACTGGTTATCAAGGATACTGAAGTTGAAACTATTTAATCTTTTCAGTTTTACTCAAGCAAACATAAATTTCATAAGCCGTAGGAATATGGGGAAACTTCCAGACTGTTGGCAGTCAAAAATGACAGCAGTTTTATATCTTTGCAATATATTAAGTAGTAAGAATTGTTCACATTTGGATTTTTCTGAGTAGTATACCTTACTAATCTTTATATACTACAACTCTCATGTCTGTAACATTTATCTAGGTGAAACAGTTGAATCATAAAATGAAACCTTTTCAACCAAGATACTTCGAATGGGCTAATGCATCCCAAATCCAAGATGCATGACTTCTGTGGAATTGAAATTTGGCAAACTTTATAAAAAATAACAGAATACAAAAGTGTCATACAACATTTTCTGTAGTCAACAGCTGCTGATGTTTGATTGTGTTATACAGTTCGACAAGGGATGCTTGCTTTCAAGGCAGGTGGTTCTCTGAATATCTCCCTGAATTTTAAAGGAACTTTTCAAGTAGATTAGAAGCTCTGCCCTTATGGAAGGCTTTGAGGAATCTGGTAATTAAATATTTCTAAAACAATGACCCAACAGCTCATGGGTTGTCTAGTAACATTTTATTAATTAGTTAATCATAAAAACATTCTAAAAGCCTACTTGTCCTTATGGCTGGAAGAATTATCCTATAGGAATACTATTTATAGTGGTCATCCTAGTGTGTGTGTATATATATATATATATATTAATGATGTTAGTTATGACATTTTTTTATGATAAAGCTTCATGGAAGTCCCCAAAAATGTTCAATTATTTCAGCTGGATACCATGATGCAGCTGGAACTTTTATCTAGAGGAAAGAGGAGGGAGGCAGTGATGTGTACATCACCCTAAACTCTCCAATCGGAACAAGGATATCAATCAAAATATATATTTTGCCCTAGGTTTGCTAAAACAGAAATAAATATAACATGCTGACTCCACAGATTATTGTATTTTTTTAGGGGCCCGCAGCCATATGTTTTCTCTGTGAGTTCATCCTGTTTACATTGAGATGTGAAGTGGTGAAAATCTGGCCTTCTTATGCCGTGGCAGACCTTCAACTTCACTTTGTACTCTTTTTTTTAATAGAAAGATATTTTCTCACTTGACTGCTGAAAGCGATCAGCTGTAGGAGGTTAGGAAGTGAGGACTTTCAGCAGCTAGCAAGCTCTTCCTGGCCTTGTCTGGGCTCAGAAGCTAAGCAAGATCAGGTCTGGTTAGAGTCTTCAATGGAAGATCAGGGAATACCAGGCTGCAGGCTTCTCTCTGCTTCTGCCAAGAAAGCTGCAAGGACATTCATCCCTTCTCGTATACAAGGCCAGCTGTCTTCTTAGTACTATGCTTGGTGGCAATTGGATACTTAGCTTTATCTAAACCATTGATTCTCAACATTTTCTTCACCGTGGACCTCTTTTAAATACTTTTTGTGGTCACAGACCCCCCCCAAACTTAACTCAAAGAGTTAATCATAACATTTCTTCAAGCCTTCATGGACCCCATGTGATGACATTGTGCCCCGCCAGAGGTCCGTGGACCACAGGTTGACACCCATCAAATAAAATCAAATGTTTATTGTCAATGCACAACATGCGTAAAATGAAATTGAAAAGCCACTGATCCAAACAATGTGCTCTCTCCCAAGTGTTGTGTATCGTTTTGATTCCATGCAACAGCCTTATTCAGCCCAGTGTGGGTGTGTTGTGCATCTGAGTTCCATTAAGAATTTTAAATATTTAAGTATTGAGTGATAAATAGTTTCTCCTAAATAGGTTTCAGTCTTTGAATAGCTGTGGTGCTTATGACTAATGGAAGTGCCAGGATGCCAATTAATTCAGTACTTTATTCTTATTATTTTTATAAAGGAAGGCAACAGGCTGGGTTAGAATGGGAGAATCACCTTCTAACAGCAATTTGGAAGCTTCTGCTGCCTTTGGGATGAAGCCATATGGAACCTCAAGGTGGAAAGGGCATTTTGTGCCACTGCCAAGGCACATGCTGTACCAGCATAGAAGAGCAAAGTTCTTGGACAAGAGCTCTTCAGGGCCCTTGTTAATGTGTAATATTGACTCCAAAGCAAAGCAGTTTTAAAAGAAAACTTGACAGCAGGCAAGCAATTTGGCAGTTTTGCAATCATTTTACTTCAGCCCTGGAGAGTTTCATTGTGAGCACCAAGGGAGTCTGGCACAATTTTTGCATTGGGCGGTGATGGACTGTGCTGTCCAGCCAGTGTATGGGAATTGGATAGTTAGGTAGCAATTGTGAGCTGTTCCCTTAAGGGAATGCATCATGGTAAATGTAGTTAAGGTGTCCTGGGAAATGTAGTCCATGTCACATGACCACATCTGTAATTCTAATTGGTCAATGAATTGACCCTCGATGGGTTGGGGGAGTTTTCCTCACTCTTGGCTGAACTCCTGGACTCCTGGTAACTGTTCTACTTCTATCGTTACAAGATGGGAAAAAAAGGATAGGAGATAAACCTTTTTACCTACAAGACAGATTGGTCATTAAAGAAGAACTTTGTCACAAATGTGAATTATGAGGATATCTGATGAACCAATAAAAGTACTTTGTTATGGATGTTTTGTGGAATTTATCTATCTGCATCTGTACAGGATACAGAATAGTTTCATTCTGCCATAGAAAATCTCTGGTTTTCCCCATCTACATAACCTCTTGATATTGTAATGTTAATCCTTGTACTTATAACAAAGATCTATTGAGGTTTGTTTTGTACCAGTAACATTAAGCCACTTGCTCTGCAATGAGTGTCAACAGAATGACGCCTGAGTAAGTGATTTAAAGTCATCAGCATCAATGATATAAATATTAAAATATTTGAGAGCACAAGCTGAAAAATTGTAGGAGCAATCCTGAAGTTAGTCACAAGTCATCTCATACAGTGTGAGTAATAATAATTCCATCAATAACTAACTTGCCAGACTTTTCAAATGGGGTTCTATGTCAGGATAGATGGGTTTGCTTGTTATTGCAAGTTCAGATATTTATCTACAAGACTATATTATTAAAATTCAAGATGACTTAATATGCTGCTTCTTGCAAAGTCACTCTGGTAATTAACGTAGCTAATAAATTGATTATATATAAATAAATCTCTCATTTTAGCTTATAGGTACAAATTCCAGAAATACCATCAGGTATATTAGAATCTACATGATTAAATATCACCCTGAGCTTTTAGAACAATTCCAAAGAATTTAGGAAGGAGAAACATGAGGAAATTAGAAAAAAAACTTCATAACCTTAGAAAAGAAGCAAATACAAGTATCTTTCTTCTAAAACAATGATAAAGTTAAAATTAACCTGCAGGCATGTGTGGCCTCCTCACAATTAAATAACAAAGTTGTACTTGCATCTGATTTTAAAGTTTGTTTAAAAATCAGGTGCATGTACAACTTTGCTGTTTAACTGTGAGGACACCATTGATGTCTGCAAGTTAATTTAGAAGGATATGTGGCTGCTTTGATTAAGAAGGGATACTAGATAAACAGTGGTGGGATTCAAAATGTTTACTACCAGTTCTGTGGGCATGACTTCGTGGGCGTGGCAGGGGAAGGATACTGTAAAATCTCCAATCAGAGGTGGTACTTGCTGGTTCTCCAAACTACTCAAGATGTCTGCTACCAATTCTCAGAACCTGCTGAATACCACCTCTGTAGATAAAATAGAAAGAAATCTGAACAACAGTAAGGATAATTTGCCATCTAGCCAATGGTTGCCCAACCTTTTGGCTTGCTGGGCTGAGCAAAGAGTAATTGTCTTGATCTGCATATAAAATATATTATATAGTTAATATATATAAATAACAAACTTCCTTTATTTTTAATAGTTTTTATTATTATGTGGGACTGAATAACTAGCTCTCCATGGCCGCATGCAGCCTGTAGGCTGTGGGTTAAAATGCCTGATCTAGTCTAACATTACTTGTATACTACTGGCTTTCCAAGGTTTTTTAGCAAGCCATAGTACAATCTTCTAAAGTTAAAACAGCAAAAATACCTTTGAACTTAATTCCTGACTGTTTTCTTGGAAATAGCACACGTCATTAGTCAATGTCATAGTCTCAGATCCTTTTAAACGCTCCTGTCTAACCTACAACCCTAGTGGGCCCCTATCCAAGATTAACCATTCATGATTTCTACATAGTTTTGAGCTAGTAGTCAATACTGTAGTAGCATCTACTGAGACTTCTTCAATACTGAACTACAAATCCTTTCATCTTTTACCACTGACCATGCTATCTTGGATTGTATTGAAGAAATATTGCCAATCCTTGTATGAAATAAGTAATCCAATGTTTAATTCAAGCATTAAATATGGAATATTCATTCATGGCACATACTCCAGATTTTGCTTTTCTGCTAGTTGATGAATTACCATTTCGTTTTACTCATGCTCTGCCAGCCCAAATAGTTACCAGGAACCTAGATTCCTGAAACCCATCAAATTAAAAAATGAGAACTACATCTATCTGGGAATCATGAATCTAAAGAACATTAGAGGACCATGTGTTTATTACAGGTAGTTCTTGACTTACATTCATGACTGTTTGAAGTTACAATGGCACTGAAAAAAAATGACTTATGACCATTTTTTACATTTATGACCATTGCAGCATCCCCATGGCCTTATGATCAAAATTCAGATGGCAAGTGGCCTGTATTTATGACAGTTGAGGTGTCTACTTTGAGACAAGCAAAATCAATAGGGAAGCCAGATTCACTTAACATGTATTACTAACTTAATAACTGCAGTAATGTAATTCACTTTATTGTGGCAAGAAAGACTATAAAATGGAGCAAAAAATTATATAACAACTGTCTTGCTTAGCGATGGAAATTTTGGTCTCAACTGTGGTTGTAAATAGAGGATCTATATGCTAACAGGCTGACCCTCGCCCAGAGCTCCAGCTAAACAGTTTCCTCATCTTGTTTCGCTTAGGAAAATGAATGAAACTTCCAATCTTTTGGACCTCGGATGGAAGTGATCCTAATATCACTGATCAACTTGAGTAACTATAGCCACCAACTGTAAATATTGGAAGGCTTCGCGAATGACATCATTTGAACTGAAGACGGAAATTTCTCCAGGCCTAAAACACAAGTCTACACTACTCAACAACTCTAGAGTGCCATAAACAAGTGACCTCTCTGAGTGTTTGAGAGGGAAACCTTGAAAAAATAAGCCCGAAATCCGTGCAGTCTCCAAATTGACCGAGGTGCCCAGGTGTTTCAAAGACGAAGGGGCTTCCGCCTAAACTCTCAGGCAGGCCCAGCAGCTTCGCCCCAGGAGTGTGGGATACCCTCCTTGGGTGTGCTGGGCTCAGTCCTCGACGCTCCTGGGTCTGACTGAGGATCCTCGCCCCACTTCTACGGCCAGAGGAAGCCTGTGTGGGACGCCCTGAGGGACTCCCTCAGCGCGTGACGAAATCGGGGTTTTGCTCATTGCAGCCTGGAGAGCGCTCTAAAGGCCGGAGGCGGCAGCAGCAGCAACAGCCGCGCTCGCCCAGTCAAAGCTGCTCTCTCGGCCTCTCGCTTTGTTGCCCTGACCGGCTGAGCCTCGGGCAGGGGGCGGAAGGCAAGGCGGCTGCGTCTCTTCCTCCTCCTCCTCCTCTTGGCGCTGCCCCCCGCTCATGGCGACATTGGGCACATCCGGGCTTTTCTTCCTTCGGCGGCCGCCGCCGCCGCCGCCAACGTCGCTGCTGCTGCTGCTGCTGTTCTGAGCCGCGGCCGGCCCGACTCCATTAGAGGGTCCCGTCCCTCCCCGCCCCTGACTGCCTGACTTCCCTCCCTCCTTCCCTCTCCCCGCCGCGTCCCTGGCGGGGAGGGCCCGAGAACGGCTGCGCCGCATTCTCGGAGGATCCACGGTGTCATGTCCAACCAGGGCCCCCGGAGGAACGGGCCCGTCAAGCTGCGCCTGACAGGTGAGGAGGGCTGCTGTGCGGGGCTGCCGGGCGCACACGTTGCTGGGCCCGCGGAGCGCGCCAGGCCTGGGTGTGTGCGTGTGTGTGGCTGGGAAGGAGGAGACCCAGGGGTCGGGAAGGGTGCCGCGGCTGCGGGAGCCCCTTGACCTGGGAGCGGGTTTGGGGTGGGGGGTGCGGTGCGGAAAAGAGGAAATGTGTGGGTCGTGCCGTGGGCGGCGTGGCGAGGAAAGCGTGGCCCCGCTTTGTTTCAGTGGGGAGGGAGTCCGAGAGAGAGAGGGTCGCAGGGAGGAAAGCGTTCTCGGGGGTGGCGGGGCAGTGGTCGGCTCTGGGCGGCGAGGGAGTGGGAGGTGGGGGCCCGGTGCAGGGAAGGGAAAGGGGAGCTTGGAGAGAAGAGACGGGAAGAGCTCCGAGCCCGGGTGGGAACAAGCTGCTTGGGTGCCTTTGAGATTGAACCTGGGGGGCTCCCGGATTCCACCGAAAGCTTCCAGGCCTTGGGAGAAAAGGAAACTCTCCCCCCCAAAAAATAATAATAATAATAGTAATAATAGTAATTTCTGGGCAAAAAAAAAAAAAGACGCGGCTGACGGACTGGAAAGGGAAGGGCGACTGAAAGGTTGGTGTGCCGCGGAAAAAAAAGAAAAGTGAAATCCTAGAGACGAAATAGACGCCGCAAGGACTTGCAGGGCTGGTTATTCGGAAAGGTGAAAAACAATCTCAGTTTGAATCGCTGGCGTGAGCAGGACGGATTCCGCCTTTCCGTGGTTTTAATTCTTCCTCTGATTCTACTATTTGCAGGGTTTAGGGGGATTAATTTAAGCCAGTAAACGGTTTATGCTGTCTGAAATTAAATATTGCAACGCTTCTAGGATTAAGTCCATTTGAAGCTTCAGTATAAGTTGCAAAGTTTTTGAGCGTAAACTTGAATCAGTTTCCGCCTCTTTGTACTCTTTGTTTTGATGTGCTCCGCTGCTCTCTTGAATCAACCACCATAGGGGAAGGTTGTGTAAGGTTTCCTGGGTATATAGCTCCTTGGGATGTTGTATGGAATACAAGTGTAATTAGATTTTTCAGAACATTTACAGCTTACATCAATATCTATCTGAAGTAGATGAGTCCTGTAGCTTAAACAAACAAACAAACCCTACCTTTTAATACTGCAGTTTACTTGTACTTTAAACAAAATACATCCTTTTGATGGAACTTGGTCTCAATCAATTCTATGTTACAGAAGCATATAAAAACAAACAAGTTTTATATTTTGATATTGTAGCAAGTTTTTAAATGCCAATTTTTTTTTCATATATTGAAACATTAAAATGTTAGGTTTGTTTTCATTTACAGTATTGTATATGATTGCTGATATACATTTTACATGTTTATGTTCCAATAAATCTGCAACCCATGTTTTACTCAGAAAGTTAATTCCACTGTGTTCAGTAGAGTTTTTCAAATACATTCTTGAAATGTTTTGTAATTTTGTTTTTGATATTACTAAGCTATCATACGGTGGAACAAATCTATCTTTTAAACTTTAAAAGCCTGATGTGCAAAGGGGAAAATATTTTTGAACAATTTCTGCAATTTCTACTTTAGTTTCTAATTTTTTTTTACATGCTAATATATATGACATTGTTCATGATAATACCCTAATTAAGAGATTAAAGGGAAATCAGATTTTCGTTTATTTTAAGAACTCATTCAAATGGCAAACACAGTTAATTTAAGAGGTACACTTTTTAAACTCAATGTATTCACATAGATCCTAAGAACCTTGAGTAAATAATAGTATTGTAATTTGGTTACCAAGCAATTTTGTAATATTCTTTGAAAACAATAAGAACTAGAATTGTCTATTCTTAGTAATCATATACCAACAAAATATTTGGCACTTGAGAGGATACACCATTTGGCAAACTATCAAGTCTGTACATAATGTCTCTTTTTCCATAGTCTAGGGAATCTTTAGTAGTTAAGATGCTTTGGAACAAAATTTAAAGAAAAAATGCTATAATCATAATATTTAGAAGTAAGCAATATAGGACTTTGGGGCTTCTGAATAAAATATATTAAGGCTTTGTAGAATGTCTCAATTCCATGCCTCATGCAGTTCGATTTCTCATCCTGATAAAAAAAATACTTCCAATAATTTTTGATGTTAAAATTATGCAAATTTTAAATATCTGAAACTACAAATTTAACTGAAACTGTTTGAATAGCTGTGTTCTATCAGTATGTTTAGATGCTGTTTGCTCTAAGAATCTGATTTCTTTGTACTCTTTAGATTCCATAAATTTTGGAACCTCTTGTCTAGATTAATTATATAGCAAACATGTAATTCATATTTCAAATTTGCTATCTCTGAGTGTGATGGTACAGTCTGAAAAATAGTTTGGAAAAACTGGATTCAATTAGCTATTTTCAGGATGTAAACATTAAAGGTTCTAGCGAGAAACATTGTTGTGACTAACTTGATAAATTACAGGGTAATGTTTGATGTGAGTCCAAGAATTGATTTGGACCTAATGCCCAACTACTCTGTTCATTTTGAGCAGCCAAATAAAATATTTAGCCTAGGCCTGATTTAGAAGAAAAGGCTGATTCTTTGTGAAACTTTAAGAATACTTGAGGAATGTTTGGCATACTTTTGCTGTAAGTGTTACATAGGTCTTTATTCTATAATCATTACAAAGACCTAATTTTATAAAAGATCTTTTCATAGTTTTTTTTCAATATTAATTTTGAACAGTTGTAAATTGAATCATTTGTGATATTTTTTCTCAGTTATCAATAATATATGGATATATTATTTGTCAGACATCCTACTCAAATTGTTTCTGCTTACTCTACCAGAACCAACATGGTGGCCATGTTCTGAGTACCTTCTATTAAGCAGCGCCATCTTGTGGGAGTTAGGAGTTAAGCCTTCTCTGCTGCAGCACCTGTCCTGTGGAACAGCATCCTCCCAGAGATCAGATGACCCTGACTCTCTTGGCCTTTTCTAACTCAGTAAACACCTGATTGTTCTCTCAGCATTTCAGCCAGCTTGTTTCTTGGTTGGTTTATTTATGGCTTAAAAAAAGATTGTAAGACAGAATGTTCTTTTCTGATCACTAATATGTGATATATTGGTTGATTATAGTTGTAATGTTTTTAATTAATTGAGGTTTTTTAAATTTTTGTCACCTAGAGCCAAAGTTGTTAAATGAGTAGCCATATAAATTATTTAAACAAATATGGACACATATTAGGATAAAAATTAGTTTCTTCCTTCAACTTTTCTATTAATGACAGTAGTATTAACATAGGTCAGGGATTACTAATGTCATTTGCTTCATATAAATCAAAGTTGGAAAAGAATTTGATTTTTTGAAGCATTGATTTTGGATTTCCTTCATTTTTTTAATAAGGGAAAAGGCCCAGATGCTTTTTTTAAAATATAGGTTTGTTCTGCTTTCTGTACTGAGCCACAGCTGAGAAATCATTTTTTAGGGATTACAGGTGATAGTTTTCTAGCGCTATTAATCAAAATGCATTATGCACTATTCAGATTCTCACTCCTTAACAGATTTTAACTGAAAAGCAAAAAGGTAAAAGCAACAGTTTTAAATAAAAATAGCTATGAAAAGTATCTATATCTGAATCCTAAATGTAATGAATGAGGCAAATAACTGCTTGATAAAAGCTTTATTTGCATTTAAAAAACATCTAGCAGTATAATAGATAGCTAAATTTTTAAAAAATCCAGGAAGAAAGTGGCAAACTACTTTTGCATAATTGCCAAGAAATCAACATATAGGATTTGAGATTGATTCAATGGAGACTTTATTTTTAATGAATTTCAGATTGTTCTTCATGTATCAGTCATGAAAATTCCACAGAATGACACATAAACTTTAAGGAAGATGCTTCACACACTATTTGCATAATACTTTGAATGAAAGATTGTTCTATCAACCTAATGCTTTAGTTTAAATGCTTTTTAAGAGTATGTATATTGCTGTTGAATTTATGGATTCACAAAGATGCTGAATCCTAATTATAATAAGGAAGTACCTGTAATACGATAAAACTTAATAAATACAATACACAAGAGTAGCATAACAACTATTTTGTATTCATTAAGTCATTAAGGAAATGGTGAAGTATGGGAATTATATTAGTCTGTCTTGTTTAAGGACATGTTTTTTGAGAAAAAAATCAAACAAGTTGGTGGCCACTTTATAAACACTTGTGAGCAGTTCTGGTTTTTATTTTGTATTAATACACCTGAACTAACATGAGCCAAATGACTCAGAAATAATTTCTAGAATTATCTGGAAAATGAGTTGGATATACACAAAAACAAAGCAAAACAAGGCACTCAAAATTTAAAAATACATCACTATCTCTTGGAAACTACTCTCAAATTCTTCTTGGTTATACTTCTTGAAAACAACTTGTGTTTTCAGTCTGTGACTTTAAATGATATTTTAAGGAATAGAAGATTCTTAAATATGATCTGGTGCAAGAGTTGAAAAAATTGCAAAAGATAGTGATCAAGGAGCTAGAAATAACCCTTATGAGGAAAACAGAATGAGTTTGATTGGGAATGATAGACATGTATTAAATAATATAAGACAGGGAGAAAATGGTAAGAAAAATTACACTAGGACTGGAGATGAAGAGAAATTCAGTATAGATAGAAAGTACTTCAGATAAACCATCTGTCTGTCTCTGTGCTGTCATTGTACAATAAGTAACAACAATTCTGGAATAGCAATAGCACCGCTTTATAGTATTCTATATCCCTCTCAAAGCAGTTTACAGAGTCATCTGGTTGCCCCCAACAATTTGGGTCCTTATTTTACCTACCTCGGAAAGTTGGAAGGCTGAGTCAACCTGGAGCCTGGTGGGATTCAATCTGCCAAATTGCAGTAGGAGTAGCTTGCAGTACTGCACTCTAACCACTGAGCCACCGAGGCTGTTGCTTTATTTATAATATTTTTAGAACACTAAATAATTAAGACTCGACAGTGAATAAAAAAGCATGAATTAAAAACAAAGTAAACAAGTAAAGAAAAATTATAAATCTGGGCATGATCAAGTTGGCATGAAGGCATAATGAGAGTTGCAGGACTGCTTAAAACTTTTGTGAATCCTTATGAATATTCAGCATTTCTACATAAAAAACAGTGGTGTGCATGGCAGGGTTGTAAAAAGAAAGCCACTACTCTCCAAAAAGAACATTGCCGCCCATCTACAGTTTGTGTAAGACCATATGGATGAGCCAGAAGGCTATTGAAAGAATGTTCTGTGGACTGATGAGACCAAAATAGAACTTTCTGGCTTCAATGAAAAGCATTCTGTCTAGCAAAAGTAAACACTGCATTCCAACATAAGAACCTTGTCTCGTCTGGTGGCAGTATCGTGATTTGAGCCTGCGTTGCTGCATCAGGATCAGGACAGTTTGCTGTCATTGATATAAATTCTGAACTGTATTGGCAAATTCTACCAGAAAAGTATGTGTTTGAACTGAAGCTCAAGAGAAAGTGGATCATGCAGCAAGACAATGATGCAAAACACACAGGCCATATGACTAAGAACTAAAGAACAGTTAAAGAAGAAGAAAGTTAATAGCCAAATCTCAATTGTGACCGTAACTCTATAGTAATGTTTTGAAAGACCTGAAGTCGGCAGTTCATGTGAGGAAGCCCAACAACATTTTTGAGTTGAAACTTCTATAAGGAGAAATGGACTAAAATTCCTTCAAACCAAATTGGCAAGACAATGTACACTTATCAAAAATGTTTAATTAACAATTATTGTTCCCGAGGGGAGGGGGGGGCACACCGGTTACTGAAAGCAAAAGTTCACATGCTTTACATACACGCACACACACACACACACACACACACACACACACACACACACAAATATGTAGCCGTGTTGGCATAGTGGTTAGAATGCAGTATTGCAGGCTAATTCTGCTGGCTGCCATCAATTCGATCCTCACTGGCTCAAGGTTGACTCACCTTCCATCCTTCCAAGGTCGGTAAAATGAGGACCCACTTTGTTGGGGGCAATAGGCTGACTCTGTAAACTGCTTAGAGAGGGCTGTAAAGCACTGTGAAGCAGTATATAAGTCTACGTGCTATTGCTATTGAATAATTTTCCTCAACAAATAAATGAACAAGTATATTTTTAACTCATTTGTTGAATTGTGGAGAACAGTTCACATTTTAGGTTATATTTATGCAGAAATGTTGAAAATCGAAAAAGGTTAACAAAATTTTAATCACCACTTCAAATCTGTCTTGTAAAATACAGGGAGAAAATATACCTCTGCAGAATGTGTTGTAGAGCATAGGGGCTAGGATAGAGAATGTCTGGCACCTCACTCATATATACTTTTTGCTTGGGGTGAGACACATTCTCTTAAAAAGTTGGTACATTTTGTCAGGTGCTTGATATATCACAGAAAAGATTTATAGATTATAACAGCAATTTTACAAACTCACATCTGGATCAGAATGTGGTTGGAGTATTATGTATTCTGTGTTGGCCTATCTTTGGAAATCACATGTAAGTTGCAGTTGGCACAGAAACCAGTAGCCAAACTGCTGGTGGGGCAACCAGCTACTGCAGAATGGCAGGAATATTAAAGTTGCTGTATTAGTTACAACTAGCTGCCCAATTCAAAATATTGGCTACCAGCTCAGGGATATTAGAAGGCTTCCTCACATGAACTGCTCACTTACAGTCCTTCTACGATATTTCTATACCATTAAGGCTTGGTCTCCAACCCGGTCTTTCAGATCTTCCAATGGTGCCCTCATCGCCATTGAAACTGAGTCCATCCACATTGTTGTTGGTCATCCTCTTCTCTTTCCTCTCACATTTCCTAGCATTAGAGCTTTCTTTAGGGAGCTAGGTCTTTGTATAATATGTTCAAAATAAGATCATTCAAGCCTGTCATTTGTGCCTCAGCTGAGAAGTCTAAGTTGATTTGTTTGATGATCCCCCATAGCTTGCATGATTCTGATCTTTGTAAGCTGCGAGACATCATGGCATTTGAATATCTTCCAAGACCTAGATGGGTGCTTTACCAAGTGCTAGTCTGCAATGGAATCTTTGACTGCTTGTTCCTTTATTGTTAATGGTTGATCCTAAGTGGCAGAAATTATCTACCACTTAAATATCTTTATTACCCATTCTTAAATTAGTTGATTTCTCAGTTTCATTTGTTTTTTTAATTCTAGTCTCATTTGTTCACTGTGCTCATTGAGTTTTATTACTAAGGCCTGCAGATCTTTTCTATTTTCAGCTATCAGGGTAATGCAAAAGGACAGATTATTGAAGTTTCTTCTCCAATTATAAAACCATGCTTATTTTCCTCCAATCCATCTTTCCTTAATATATATTCAGCATATAAGTTGAAAAGGCAGGAGAAAAATATAGTAATAGCACCTGGAGACAGCAGAATAGAAGAGAAAGAACTGGTAAAAATAATAAAATAGAAGTATAAATAGAAGTAATATGAAAGCAAAGATAGTACCAATAATAATAGGCACCTTGGATATATTCTCAGAACAACTGAAGCAGTGCATGTACACCATCAGCATTGATGAGGTCACCCACACGGTCAATCGCAAAAGGCAATTTTGCTTGGGATAGCTTACACCCTGTGAGGATACTTTTTAACATAATTAAACTATTTCCCTATCCCAGGACTTTGGGAAGGACTTGATAGGTAAATAAAATGCCAAATCTAGCCTGAACATCATGCAGACTGTGTGGCCAACAATTATAATAATGGAGAGAATACAGCCTTGTCACAGTCTTTTGCCAACTTGGTGTCAGTCTATTTTACCATGTTCTGTCCAAATTGTGACTTCCTCACCTGTAATTAGTTGCTCATGAGGATGAGATGTGGGATTCCCAGTGGGATTCCTGTTTCTGTGGGATCCTTTGGCTTTCTCAATTTCCCAGCATGCATTAGTGTCTCATGTTCTGCAGCCATTTCTAAAATCAGATTCCTGTGGCATCTTTATGTAGGAATCTGTGTTTGATGATCCTAAACATTATTGTGCTAGCATGCAAAATTAGGGATATTTTATGACACTTTGCACACTCTGGTAAATATTTTTGTGGTACTAGAACACCTCTTCCTGTTTGTTGCCAATGTGTTGTTCTCTATATTTGCCAACACAGCTTGGTTAGAGCCTTTACTGATACTTCTGTTGCTTGCCATTATTTCTGTGATTCCATCAGCTTCTGTAACCTTGTGACTCAGTAATGACCAGAGTGTTGATCTAACTTCATTTTCTTGCATTAGAGATTTTTGTAAAGTAGGGAATATCTTTTAAGATGACTTGGATATTGACACCTCTACTGTACTGTGTGTATCCATTCTTCATAGTTTAATCTCATTTGAATTGTTTTCTGTCTGTCCACTTGTGTCCTTTAGCATACCAATTTGTGATTTAACCTCTTTTTGAGTTCAAAGATCTTTTGAAAAACTCTTCTTGTTTTTCCATGTCTGTTTCCCTCTTCAATATCTTTACAGATATTGTAATAAAATTATTCTAAATATTTTATGACTTGTAATCATAGTTATATATTATTTCTAGTAACAGGCAATGTGCTTCTCAGTACTCACTGCTGGAGGAAGAGCAGCTGGGGATACAAAAGGGCTACATTTATGTTCTACTTATAGACTTCTTATATGTGTCAGTTTGACCATTGCAATGTACTTTCGAAGAACTTAATCTTTGTATAGTCTTTGTATTTCTTCCCTCTAGTGAAGCAACTAGTTTTTCACGTGTTATTTTGTATCAGATAAATTTTGCTAGTGATTTTCTTTCTTTGCTAGATAACAGGTTTACAACATAAAGATTCCAGAGGCTTACAAACTAGAAAAAAATACCATCTTTGAGCATCAGTTATAAAATTAATGAATTCTTAAAGACACTGGTCAACCAGAAAAACAATTGTATTGAAACTGATTGCAAAGGAAGTTAAGATTTTTGCAAATTTCTATAGTTTCTATAACTGGTCAGGATAAATAACTCACTGTTTGTTTTACAAAATATTTTTTTGTTCAGGAGTCTGTAGGGCCTACCTGTATATCAGTTTGTTATGTTTTTTCAGCCTTATGCTAAACCAAAAAGAGCAATAAAATTAAAACTGCTATAGTATTGCTAGTTGAATAATGTAGCCCAGTTGTGCAATGTAAATAGGCACAGGGCTGCAGTACCTATCATTCTAAGTAGAACAGTAGCAGATGAGACTTACCAGGGATTGGCGGGGAGGTAGTATGTTTGTATCAGTTGGAAACAGTAATTTTTTGCTGCCATCCTCTAGTTGTACCTAGCTTTGCCTCTGATAAAATGGGAGAAGCGTAACAGATTTTACATAAATTGCAGTTGCCATTGAGATTATGTGAGTTTAAGAGTGAAGATGCTATTTTAAATTAATACAGCTAAATATTACTTAAGCCTGTCTTATTTATGGAGTGGGGATGAGATAAAAGCAGTGCCAATGGAACGTGGCAGGAAAAAAATGTTGCCAGGACATGTTTATGCTGTGGTTAGGTAAAAGTGAGGAAAGGCCCAGGGCTTATGATAGAAAAGATACAAATTTAAATGGATTATGCTTTTGTCATAAAGATTTCAAGTTGCTAAAGGGTGGGAGGAAAAAAACTATTAAATTAGTCTTAAAACCATAGAATCCAATAATAGCAAAACTCCTATTAAGTATTCTATGTATGAACTGTAGAAGGCAAAAGCATGTGATAGCAGTGTGCTAACCTTTTTTTATTATGTGCCATTTAATTGGTGTTAGCTCTGATTCCTCAAAGTCCAACTTTTGCTTTCATGGACTACAACAGGGGAAACAAGTTTGTATAATTTTAATCGTTGTAGGTATAGGAAAATCATTGCATCAGAATATTGTTTCCAAAGCTTTCATCCCTATTCTATTGCTAGTCTATGGCAATTTTTAAAATCACTGGTTCATTTATTGGTTATAGTCAGTTCAAAAAAGCAGAAGCTACCACTTCAGTATCTTCATCTTCAGTTAGTTGTTGTACCTGTCATCATTCGTTCATTTTTTAAATATTTAATTCTAGAGTTGTTTTTCGTGTCTAGAATTTGCAGTTCATTTACATTTCCAGCTATCAGCATAATTTCACATTACTTAGAGCAGGTCCATGATGTTTCTTCCTCCAGTTTTAAAACCAGGCTCATCTTCTTCCAATCTAGTTCCTCTCACTATATATATTTAGCATATAAGTTAAACATCATGACAGAGCATACAGCTTTAGTTTTGATGACCTGGAGCCTATTTGTTTTACCATGTTCCATCTAGGCGGCTTCCTGACCTGTGTACAGTTTTGTATCAGGACTATGATATGCCAGGATTTGAAATTAAATATATTGTACGATAGTTTGCATACTCTGGTCATATCTGAGTTGTTTTAACAGTAGCTTTCCATATCCTTGAAAAAATCACATGGTCAGTTTGATTTTTGTGTAGTGTATTCCATCTGGTGATGTCCATGTGCAGTATACAAGAATTGTTTTTAGTTGTTGGAGAACTGTGTTAGCAATGAAACAAAATCACTGGATTAGTAGAATGACATTGCCCTGCTTGATTTCAATTTCCTATGCCATACATTCCAATTACATTCTCCAGATGAGCTGTTCAGAGCATCCATTGTTTGGGATGATGCTTCTGTCGCTTGTTTGATAGGCTGGGCTTTAATTGAGAGGACGCTCTTCCTCCCCCATGGGACTCCTCCCTAGCATCCCCAGTTTTTGCTCAGCCTTCGTGGATATAGGTAGCTTAATTTCCTTTCCCTTGGCCGGAATAGCAAAGGCTTCAAAAGGAGACAACAAAAAGGTTTGCTTAAAAACTCTAAACAACTCCTTTAAGACTTTAGTTTCAATGAGTCAAGCAGCTCCCTAAGGAATGTAACTCGAGCCAAGGAAGTTCACCGTAGCTTCAGATAATGATCTCTCACCCCCAGGACGATCGGAGGTGATAACGCCTCAGCTGCATGGCTAAAAATTCACATTTCTTAGCCCATACCATTACAATCTTTTCAAGCCGAGCCGCTATGATCGCTGCCGCCCGCGCCCAAAGGGAGAGGCTCCATTTTAAAAGGGTCTGAGGTTTTTTTTCTCTCCCCTGGGAACACCGTCTGGAACACCGTCTGGGGTGGGGGCATCAGCGCCCATCTGCACCACCGCACCTTTTTATTTAAGGGGAAACTGCAGTATCGACTCCCCACAAGGCGTGGAAGTGCTGCTGAGCCGATTTACCTCATTATGCGCCTAAAGAGATAACGGATTGCGCCATTGCAGACTCACTAACCATGTGGTAGTGATTTGTGTTTTATTTCTGGAACTGTGAGAGGCTTTTCTTTCCCCAAGCAGGGGTCTCCTTTCTGGAACCTGAGGGAAATCACCTTAATACATATGTGTGATAGATAGATAGATAGATAGATAGATAGATAGATAGATAGATAGATAGATAGATAGATAGATAGATAGACAGACA
>JANHFN010009154.1:146928-157162 GCA_032468175.1 Toxicocalamus goodenoughensis | reverse complement strand
GATAGATAGATAGATAGATAGATAGATAGATAGATAGATAGATAGATTTTATTTGTATATTTTTCTTTCTCATACATGAGTGCTTAATAAACAGTGTATTATCTGGGTCAATTTACAATAGTAGCAATATTTACTTGTATATAGTAGTATTCTTCCAATTTCTAATTTCTACCTCTACTGTCTAATCATTTGTAAAATAAATCCCATGTTAAAAATATTCTGTATCTTCTTTATTGTTTATCTTTAATGTTAACCTATCCATTTCCACAAAGTCTAATATGTTTTAAATTATGTTTTCATCTGTAGGAGTTTCCTCATTTTTGCAATATTGTGCAAATACAATTCCTGCTGCTGTCAACCATGTAGTATTAAATATACAACCCCTTTGTCATAATTTTCTGGTAATATGCCTAACAAAAATGAAGGTGAAAGATGAAAATGTTTTTTAATGTCATTCTAATTGGTTTGTCAGATTAAATTGTTTAATTTTTTTGTATTTTGTTGATACGAAACCTGCTGTTTTCTTATTTTGGCCTGTATCTTTTTTGAGGAAAGGGAAGTTATACAACTGAAATAAATGCTTTTGGCTATACAGGTAGTCCTCAATTTACAACAGTTCATTTAGTGACCATTCAAAGTTTACAACAGCCCTGAAAAAAAGGGACTTAGGACCATTTTTCACAGTTGCAACCTTTCCAGCACCCCCACAGTCATGTGATCAAAATTCAGTCGCTTGGCAACTGGTTCCTATTTATGACCGTCGCAGTGTCCCAGGGTCACGTGATCCCCTTTTGGCAAGCAGAGTCAATGGGGAAGCCAGATTCGCTTAACAACTGGGTCACTCACTTATCAACTGCAGTGATTCACTTAAGAACTACGGCAAGAAAGGTCCCTTAGTAAATGTCTCACTTAACAACAGTAATTTTTGGCTCCGTTCCAGCTGTAAGTCGAGGACTACCGACTGTACTCAACCCTGAAATGAAAGACAGTATAAAAACTACTTTTAAATAAAAATGTACGTCGCCATGTCAGCCACGGAAAGACTCACTTTGGCTGCGCTGATAACTGTGGCTGTGTAGGACTGAATGTTATCGCCACAAGCTCCACCCCGGGATTGATGGCAACGAATCAGCTGCAAGAAAGAAGTGTTTGCATTAGGTCAAGTCAACCAATCAACAGCAGAACCCCCTTGGGCAGACCCTTGGGGCCCTGGGATTCCCCTCCCATCCCTCCTTCCACCCCTTTACGAGCAGTCCTCGACTTACAACAGTCCTTTTAGCGACCATTCAAAATTACGGCAGTGGGAAAAAAAGTGACTTGTGACCGTTTTTCTCATTTGCAACCACTGCAGCATCCCCAAGGTCATGTGACCTAAAAATTCACACACTGGGCAACTGGCAGGTACGTCTGATGGTGTAGCTGACTTGGGGCCCACGTGGTCACGTTTTGCAACCTTCTGGCAAGCAAAGTCAAAGGGGAAGCCGGATTCACTTAAGAACCTGACTTACAAGCTGCGGTGATTCCCTTCACACCCCGTGGTAAGGACGGTTGTAAAATGGAGCCTAATTTGCTTAACAACTGTCTTGTTTAGCAATGCAGATTTGCAGCTCAATTGTGATGGTAAATTGAGGGCTTAGATTATAGCAACACCGGCTACTTAAAGGGTACCTTCAATCCTACCTCTACAATTAGCATTTTAAGAAAATACTTATTTTTATATTACCCTCTCTCTTTCATTCTCCCTCTTATATTCTCTCTCTCATTATCTCTTTCATTCTCTTTTATTACCTGTTTTATCTCTTTCATTCTCTCTTTCACTCTCTCTCTCATTGTCTCTCTTTCATTCTCTCTTATTCTTTCTCTCTTTCATTCTCTCTCATTCTCTCTCTCTCTCCCCATCTCTCCCTCCCGCCCTCCCTACATGTGTTTGCGTAAGAAAGTCCTGTTTATTGCTGCATTCTCTCCTCCAGCCAGATTGTCCTAAGCAAGGCAGGAGACCATGCCAACAAATGAGCCCATATAAGCAAACAGAGGCAGGAAAGCAACTGGAACAAAAAAAATTTTTCCTGTCTCTCTCTCCCCCCCCCCCTTTTTATCAGTCCAGGCAGCTATTAATAGTTTTGTAGAGTTGTGATTCATGAATTTCTCAAACCTACTTCTGGGAAGGTCTTTCCTTCCCATTAGGGGGATTCCGTCCAAGTTTTCAGAGGCCCCTGAAGTGCTGGGACTTCAGATTACACCACCCTGATGGACTGCAAGGAAAGTAAACTACAGGACTCATAATAAAAACACCAAGAGGACTATTTGGGAGTCAACCATCCTTACACATGTTCTTTTTCTACCACATCCGTGTGTGTGTGCATGTGTGTGTTTGTGTGAGAAAGAGAGAGAGAGGGGGAGGGAGAGAGAGAGAAAGAGACAGAGAGAGAAAGAGACAGACAGACAGACAAAGAGAAAGAAAAGGAAAGAGCCAGATTTAAATCAGTAACAAAATTAGAATGGATTCCTTACCTTGTTTTCTGCATAGGCCAGCCACCGGCTTCCTAGAGCTATGGGGTTCATATTTGGCCCTGGACAAGGATAGCAACCTGAGAACAAAATATGCAAAGGGTAGCATTATTGGAATGGAGATAAAGAAGTGTTTCTTCTCCACACAAAACTCTTGCCTTGTAATAAAAGAGTCCACAGGTCTCATCATCTTATTTTGGAACCAGTGACTTTTTGTGTAGCCCAGGTTGAGATTTTTGAGAAATAATCGAGCGGAAACAGGACCCTACTCAAGGAACTAGTAAGAAGATCATGTCCTAACCAATCCAGACAGGGCAAGCTACTGTACAGAGAGAGCAAACCTCACTCTCTTCTAGCACTGATAATGTTACCTGGGCAGGTAACGAAATGTCTGCAAGAAAACAACCAAGCTCAGAGAACACGAAGGGCATCACATTTGGTCCTTTCCCTATTGGGAATAATAAGAAAAAGTGTTATGTTGTCCCCCTTATTTATTTGAACTTGTGAAACCATCCACAGGTGTATTAGACTTGGGAAGCCTAGACTGAATGTTAACTGATCAATTAATGTGGTCTGGTGTGCTTTTGGCCTAACATACTCTGCAGATATGCCCATTTATGCTTACTGCTGTAGGTAAACTAAGCCCATGTGTTTTAAATTATGGATTAGAAAATTCTGACATCTCTGGATAGCTGAAATATTCTGAAGCGAGCATTGGGAAATAGCAATAAATACTATTCATTCACTCACTCACTCACTGACGACCATTTATATGGCCACTCTCAGTGACTCCAGGCAGCTTATAACAATAAAAAACACAATATAAAATAATAAAAACAATAACCCCCCACTCCCTTGGCCACAGCAAACAAAGAAGCCATTTGATGGGCTCCATCCCACTCTGGGGCCACCAGGCCCTGTTGGCAAAAACAGGGTCTTGTCAAAGTGGAGATTAATCTTTTATTCCCCGTAGGGATGATGTTCCACAAGGAGGGAGCTGCCACTGTGAAGGGCCTTCTTCTTGGTCCCTTTAGATGGACCTCCCTTAATTAATTAATTCCCTTCAACAAGATACATTTGGGGGAGAATGAGGGTGACCATGCCTGGGAGATAACCATCATTCTAGAACTCCTTCCTTTCTCTGGTATGGAATGAAAGATCAGAGGTGCTTTTTGGAAGATGGAAGATGGTCCAAGACTTTGAGGCAGGATAGTCTTGACAGACCTCTCAATAAGTTTTATTTTGTTACCCCAACCAAAGAACATAGTAACTAACTATGTAACTAACTTCTTGTAACTCACACCTCGTCTTTTTGCTGGTGGATTATAAATGGAAAATCCACTGCTTTATATGACTAATAATCGCAAGCCTTTGATCCAGACTTATCTCAGCAACCATTTGATACTAGGTCCTGGTCAAAACAGCCTCAGTCATATGATATAAATGAATGAGGTTCAGGACCAAGTGCAGATATTTCTGGTTGCTCGTCCCAAAAGTGTTTTTTTTCCACAAGGCAACTGGATTTTCTTGGCTTTCTTTTCTTTTTTTGAAAATCTTTCGCTTCTCATCCAAGAAAGCCTTTTTGGTTCTAATTGTCTTGCTTAGCAGTTAGAACTGAAGAAGCTTCTTGGAGAAGAAGTGAAATGTTTTCAAGGGAGAAAACCAAGAAAATCCAGTTGCCTGGTGGAAAAAAGCACCTTTGGGACGACCATGACCTGGATGATTGAGAATCTCCGTAGACCTTCTCGGTTCCTCCTTAACTTCTTTGAGGTTCACGGAGGGGAATTGGCCCCAACTGGAGGTACATTCTTCACCTGATAGAGAGACCCTGAGTTGCACCAGGTAAAAGGTAAAGGTTCCCCTCACACATCTGTGCTAATCATTTCCAGCTCATCTCTGTTTCTAAGCTGAAGAGCTAGCGCTGTCCTAAGATGTCTCCATGGTCATGTGGCCAAAGGCGCAAGGAACGCTGTTACCTTCCCACCAAAGGGATCACTATTTTTCGATGCAAGTTCAGTTCATTTTTTACATGCTTTCGAACTGCTAGGTTGGGTCAAGTAACGGGAGCTCACTCCGTTACGCGGCGCTAGGGATTCGAACCACTGAACTGCCGACCTTCTGATCAATAAGCTCAACATTTTAGCCACTGAGCCACTGTGTCTCTATTGCACCAGGTCAGACCCAGACATTCTGCACCAAGCAGAATTTTCATGGCAGAAACACCAGCAGTTGATTGCTTTTTAAACTATATTTATGTGAAATGTGTCCACTGCCTTTCTAACCAGTAACATCAAAAACTGTTAACAAAAGACAAGATTTTAAAATGTCTGGTGTTAACAAAAACATGTGATAGCTAAAAGGCAAAAGAAATTCCTAAACCAAGAGTATGGGAACCAAGTAAGGAACTTAGAAACTTCAAAGTGGTTACTGATACATTTGGACTGAACAGGCTCCCAGCTGAAGGATTTTATGGAGTGCTGGAAAGTTAAAAATAGAGTCCCGAGGAAGTGAGTTTTGATGTCTGGGTGAGATAAGGGAAAACACCATGTCTTGTACAACTACTTGTTTCACTGGTGGGTTGAGAGGGCAGAATTAGCAAAGGAAGTTGAAGCAGTACATCAATATGCAGTATATTCTGGGTTGGAATAAGCCAACCCACTCCTAATCATTACATTTATTATCAAAACACCATCATTACTCTATATAAATATTATGTTTGAAAGCAGTTAGAAGGAGGGATCAAACAGGGAACTAGTCTGGACTCTTTATGTAGGCACAAGAGGGCAAGGAGAGATTCCTGTGAAACAGGCAGAGAACAATAAAGTAGCTTGTTTGGATCTGCTTGTTTGTGCCTGACATATGGAGAAGGAGGAGGAGGAAGAAAGATGGAAGAGGAGGAGGAATAGAGAAGGAGGAAGATAGACAAAAAAGGAGAGAAGAGGAGGAGAAAGAGGAGGAAGAGGTGGAGGAGGAGAGTTGGGAAGGAGGAAGAGGAGGAGGGATGAGGAGGGATGAGGAGAAGGGATAGAGAAGGAGGAGAAGAGACAGAAAAGGAGAGAAGAGGAGGAGAAGGAGGAGGAAGAAGAGGAGGAAGAGGTGGAGGAGGAGAGATGGGAAGGAGGAAGAGGAGGAGGAGGGATGAGGAGAAGGGAGAGAGAAGGAGAAGAGATAGAAAAGAAGAAAGGAGGGAGAGGGGGAGGAGGACAATGACTATGGGGTCTTTGGTGTTTTCTCTGCTTGGTGGTTTTCTTGCAAATGTTTCATCACCAAACTAGGTAACATCATCAGTGCTAGAAGAGAGTTGGGTTGGGGGGGAGGAGGGGAAGGAGGAAGAGGAGGAGGAGGAGGAACAGACTTCATGTACTGAAGTCTCCTTTGTCTGTGATCTTCAATCCCCTAGTCTATAAACTTCAATCCTTATGATTGCTCTTCCTCGTCTAAATCAAATAACTAGACATTTGGTCTGCTTATTTTTTTTCCCCCACTGGACATACATCCTGATGCAACATAAAACTTTTATACGTTCATTTAAAATGGGGAGAGGAGAAAAAATTCACTGGCTGCAAAAATTCTGAAGTTAGAATTCTCTACTTTGGACAAGCCTATATATCATTATATTGAGTTTACATGAGCTGAATATAACATGTGGCCCATCTTCTTGACATACAACGTAAGTCAATACATGGTTAGGCTAACTTACATCCCTTCGTTTTTATGTGGCTCTTAAAAAGTAGGCCATCCATCATTCCTCTTGCTTTCTTCCACTTAGATTGGTTTTGGGTTTCTTATACAGTTCTTTTTTGCTCTTTTAATGAAAATACCTATTTTCCTTAAAGTTACCTCTCACATTTGGGCTTAGTGCTAATGCAACATTTTACCTGATTTCTTAACCTAACTTTGTAATCTGACAGTAACCAAAAAAGATGCATAGACTCCACATCCTCCCAAGAAAGAAATTGTCTTTCTTTTTTTGTCTTTTTTAACTGCAATAAATAATTGCAGTTACGATGGTTCTTTTGGCAACTGTGTTATCCAACCACTTTTTGCAAATCGCTTTTTTTTTTTTTTGCAAATCTATGGATCCGAACCCGTTTTGCAAATCTACCTCTAATTGTGGCCATGAAATGCTTTAGGGAGTGAATCGTAGATAGCAATAAAATGCTGGAGCATTTTAGACCATTACTGTATTCCCATTAATGCCAAGGAAAAGTAATTAACACGTTTTATAACTGGGCATTTGCAAAGATGGATAGATTTGATAAGCTTTGGCAGCTTTTAAAAAAGAACTTTCAAATTTGTGTCCCTGGATTGCATCGCCCAGCTATTCCAGCCAGTAGTCATGGATGACAGGAACTCTAAGTTGAGCTTGTACAATCTAGTGATTCAGTGATTCCAAAATTCATAGGAAATGCATCTCTGATTAATCATTTGTTTGGAAAACTAAGAGAAGCTTTTATCCGGAGAGGTGAAGAAGTACAAGTGGTTAGATGCCACATCTAGGTAGTCCTTGACATATGGCCACAATTGAGCCCAAAATTGTTGTCGCTGAGTGAAACATTTGTTAAGTGGGCTTTGCCCCATTTTGCGACCCTTTGTGGCACGGTTGTTAAGTGAATCATTGCAGTTGTTAACTTAGGGACACGATAGTTAAGTGAATCCGGCTTCCCTGTTGTCTTTGATTGAAAAAACTTCACAAAGGGGGAACACATGAAAAAAAACCCAGGATACTGCAACCGTCATAAATACGAGTCAGTTGCCAAGCATTTGGATTTTGATCACTTGACTATGGGGATATGGCAATGATCATCAGTATTTAAAAGGCCATAACTCACTTTTTTCAGTGCCGTTGTAACTTTGAGTGGTCACTAAATGAACTGCTGTAAGTCGAGGATTAGCTGTGCAGCTCCACTTAAAGCTATTCGTTTAGTGACTGCTCTACAACGGCACTGAAAAAAGTGGCTTAGGATCACTTTTCACACTTAATGGCCCTTGCAGCATCCCCGTCCCCTTTAGTGACCTTCTGACAAGCCAAGTCAAGGGGGAAGTCGGATTCATTTAACAACCTGTGACTTACTTAACAACTGCAGGGATTCACTTAACAGCTGTGGCAAGGAAGGTCGTTAAAAAGGGGAAAAACTCACCCAATGACTGCCTTGCTTAGCAAATGGCTACCTGGGGCTCAATTGTGGTCGTATGTCGAGGACTACCTGTAACAGCAAATCTCTTTTCTTTAAAGCTCCAGAAGCGTCTGGCGTCTTGCTGTTAGACAAAGCAGCAGGTCAGCAATGAGATGCTTATTAACATGTCAAGTTGTCTTCTGCTGAGTTTAGACACTCAGCTCTCCCATTCTTCCTATTGCACTGGGAAGCATTTCTACGAGGCCTTGGGAAGTGCTCGGTTGAAGTGCTTCTAATTTGGACATCACAGCAATTCAATCTGAAATCAATTTTTCAAGCTGAACAAAAGCTCCAGACTATCTACCTATCAACGGAGAAGGAAGGAACCGTAGCAATCTCTTCCAATATCTCAGGGGCTGCCCCGAAGAAGAAGAAGGGGCCAAGCTCTTCTCCAAAGCACCAGAAGGCAGGACAAGAAGCCACCTGGGTGGAGACCCAATCAAAGAGAGACGCAATTGATGGAATTGAGGAGAAACTCCCTGACAATGGGGACCATTCACCAGGGGAACAACTCGCCACCAGAAGTGGTGGGGGCTTCATCACTGGAGGCTTCTGAAGAAAAGATTGGACAGCCACCTATCTGACATGGTATAGGGTCTCCTGCTTGAGCAGGGGGTTGGGCTAGAGGACCTCCAAGGTCCCTTCCAGCTCTATTCGGATTAATTGATTCGTTAAAGAAAGACCAAATGAAACACCGAAAATAGATATGGGGAAAAGTGTCCAGTAAAAAAAGAAACAACCAAAGCAGATAATAACATCTGAGACCTGTGCAGTATAGAGGTGGTCTGTCTCTCCGACAACTAAGAAGAAAGCTCCTAGGAGTGAGAACAATTGATCAGGGGAATAACTGGCCTTCAGAAGTTGTGCGTGCTCCAACACGGGAGGTTTTGAAGACGAGACTGGACAATCCTTGGTCTGAAATGGTAGAGGGCAAGGGTGCCAAATTCTATTTCACTGAGGGCCCAGCCATCAGGGTTGTGTTTGACCTCGAGGGACCAGGTGGGCGTGACCAGTTTGACATCACTCCTGTCGGGGAGGCCCAAGGGCTCTGCCAGCAAAAACAGAGCTCTCCCAAGCTCTGTTTTTGCTGGCAAAGGGTTGCAGGAGGCTGTTGCAGCCGAAAACGGAGCTCGGGAGGGCCGCAGGCAGCCCTCCCCACCTCTGTTTTCACTGGCACTGTGGGCCAGTCCTTCACTGTTTCCAGGGCGGCCCCACAGGCCAGATCTAAGCACCACATGGGCCGGATCTGGCCCCTGGACCTTGAGTTTGACAACCCTGGTATAGGGCAGAGGTCTCCAAACTTGGCCACTTTAAGACTTATGGACTTTAACTCCCAGAATTCTGGGAGTTGAAGTCCACAAGTCTTAAAATGGCCACGTTGGAGGACCCCTGGTATAGATAGTATAGATATATAGATATGGTATAGATATAGATGCTTGAGCAAAGGGACGGATTAGAAGACCTCCAAGGTCCTTTCCCAGGGGTCTTCTAGGACTTTTGGCCTGCGCAACAGATGCTGTGCCTTGTAGCGTGTTTCCGATTCCCACCAAAATGACAAATCGGCCAAACAGCTATGGTTTATAGAACCTCAGGCGCCGAACTGCACTCGGCCTACAGAAGTAGCTCGCAAACATACGATAAGATCAAAGATGTTTTTCTCTTCCCATAAAATTCCTCCCAGGGCTGGATAATCCAACCAAAATGGTCACAGATCAAGACCGACAGAGGTGTGGAATGGGGAAAGAGTAAATAAAGGATCAGAAGGAACGGTACAGCACTGTTTATGGGCCCGCAGACTGATAAACAAACTGCGGAGGACTTTTGACTAATATTTTGTTTATTCCTCCAAAACAGCACAGAGACACACGCACCAAAAAAAAAAAGAGAGAGAGAAAAATACATTAAAAGATGTTTATAAAGAGCATAAAGTAACCAAGTTTTGCCATTGTGTTTACAGATTCCCCTTTGAGATGAAAAGCCCTACAGAAATGTCATCATTCACCCACCCGGCCCCATCACATCTTCTATTGTTCTGAAGCGTCTTCCTGTTACGACCCACCCTTGAACCCCCTTCCCAAGGACTCCTAACAAAACCCGGCTGGTTCCTAGTGCCGTTTGGCAAGAGATTATGGGAAACGGGGTATTTACGCTGCATGCAGCTGACCCGACAGACCTGCGACTCTTCGGCAGCTGCATCACTCACTGCCTCAAACTTAGAATAAAAGAGAGTAACAGAACTGGAAGGGGCCTTGGAGGGCTTCTAGTCCAACCTCCTGCTTAGGCCTACACCACTTGACTGATGGTTATCCAACATCTTTTTAAAAAATTTCAGTGTTGGGGAATTCACAACTTCTGGAGGCAAGTTGTTCCACTGGTTAATTGTCCTCACTGTCGGGAAATTCCTCCTTAGTTCCAGGTTGCTTCTCTCTTTGAATAGTTTCCACCTGTTGCTTCTTTTTTTTTTTAACAAGTTTTTTTTTATTAATTTTTTACAAAACATACAAACATAAAACCTTCCAATTATTTACATTCAATGTGCCGGCTGGTCT
>JANHFN010009154.1:103469-116380 GCA_032468175.1 Toxicocalamus goodenoughensis | reverse complement strand
TTTAGATTCTTTTATGTTCCAGGCAGACTCCTCCTTCCAGATCCTGCTCTTATTCTTTTCCTCTCCCTTCCCACTTATAGCAAAAAAAGATTTTTCAATATCCAGAAATCTTTATTGTCCCCTTGGCAGTTAATTATATTTCCAGTTTAATTACCTATTGGTGCCAAAGCGGATTTTTGGATTTTTCATTCAGCTCTCTTCACTGTCAATGTAAGGAAGGAGAGTGGAAAAAAAAAACTTTCCCTTTTCACTTTCATTTGCTGCTTCCAAGTCTTCTTTGGGAGCGATGTATCTTTTATAAAATTTGAATTCCAGGATATCTTAATTTTTGCTTCTTATCCGGGTCAGCCAACACTTTCACTTCTTAACTTCCTCCTGCACTTTCTTTTCTGACTGAGTGCTTCTTTGTGACTGAGTGCTTCTTTCTGACCGCCGCTCTTACCGCCTTCGGGAAAGGGAATTCGGCCAGCTGGGGAGGAAATATGCGGCTCCCCTCAACCCTGCTGGCTACTCCCCCATCTTCACCACCTCTACAGGGTGGCTTAGCCCTGAAGCCAGCTGGCTCGGGGCGCTCCAGCGGTGACCCCAGGCAGAAACCGTGCACGATCGCGGATTCCTGCCTGTCGCCGAAGCCTTGCAAACCGGAAGTCCTACAGGAAGCGTTACTTGTATGTCTATTTGGCAAATATGCATTTTAGGTTTATTATTGATCTGATTCCAGACATTCCATAAGAAATTCAGAGAATTCTTGTTTTATCAATACTTGAAACACTGATTTTTCAAATTAAAACCAAAATGTTAGCATTTTACCTTAACTTTTATTGTCACTATAAATGCTAAATTTATATTTTAAAAAAGTTGCTGGTGCATTTTTAAATAAAATAAGTGTCTGAAGAAATTAGTTTACTTCTTTCAATATTGTGTTTGTCTCAGATGCATTCCATTTTCTTTGAGTTTTGTACTGCTTTTGTGCATATTCAGTTTTGCAGCCTTGTTAATCCATTGTATGAACTGCCTTCTTAAAAGTAGTAAAATTGTACCTGTCTAAAAAAGGAACTGATATGATGACAGCTCAGTAGTTCATAATGAGTTGAGAATTTTTGTAAGATGCTTCATTTTCTTGTTCAATTTCTTTCTTACATTAACCCAACCACATGACAGTTTTTCACCCCACAGCAGAAAACAGCCCTGCCAGTTATATGATTGATTGGAAACCAGTGTTGATCTCCAGTTCTTCACAATCCTCATCTCTATCTGTAAATTTATATTCCAGCAGACCCATATTTGTCTTTTTTTACAGGCACCATCACTGCTGATTTGAAATCAATCTGCAATCCTCTATTAGTCAATTTTTTTCAACAATACCAAGCAGGCACCTCCAATTTCTCCCTCTGCATTTGATTACCTTTTTTCCTAAATGAAGAATTTTGTAATTGTCTCTTAATTTCACCCCATTACTCTAATCCATCAGGGTCAGATTGAATTTTCATTCTGTCTCCTAAGGTATTGGATTTATACCCAATTTTTTGCCAGCTACGAATTTGATAAGTATTTTTTCCTTCACTGAAGTTATTAAAAAATATTGAAGAGCAAAGGACCCAATACAACATCTTATTCTTATTCTTATCCTTATTCCAGAATGTTTTATTATTTTCTAATCCATTCTCCATCCCTGGGATTTTCTGGTGGTCTCCTATCCAAGTTATAACTACCTCCAACTTCACTTAGCTTTTCTGAGATTAGTCAAGGTGAGAAACATGCTGCCATCTACTGTACAGCTAACATACAATCCATATTGTGTCTAATGTAGAATAATCACATACTATTAGAATTAATGCTCTATGAAATATGTCTACAAAAGGACTATATGTAAAGAAAGATGTTACTGATAGTGAGGGTCTCAACTCAAAATGATTTACTATTGCAAACCAACATTTAATGTGAGTTCTATTCCCTCAAAATATATGCAGCATGATAAATGAACTTGTTCTGTTATTTTTTTTAAAAAAAATAGTATTTTTTTCTGTCAGAAAGTATCAATAATTATGCTTTATGGTATCATTTTTCAAATGTTTAACGGCCTAGAATCAGTTACTGTTTAGGTGTGTTTCAAATTTATTTTACTGCTAAAAAGCCGGCAACTGACCCAGACTAACCACTTACTATTAAACAGGACATTTTTCAAGTGTTTCTTTATGTAATATTATATACCAGTCCACAATATATAATCACAAAGGACTTCACACTTATTATTATGTAAAAATATGTAAGTCAGAAAATTCAGCACCGACTGTGAGAATCTTTTCTTTTCCTTTAGAAGTGAAATTTAGGAGTGAAAACCCCAAAAACTTTAACCTTAGACTATCTACTATTGACCTCACCCCTTTCCTAAGAGGTCTGTAGGGGGCGTGCGTAAGCACACCAACGTGCCTACCGTCCCTGTCCTATTGTTTCTTTTTAATTTTTTATATGTATCCATTTCATGTATTCATAATTATATTTATACCTATTATCTTGTAAGTGATTGACAAATAAAATAAATAAATAAATTTAATCTGCATAGTTCTTAAAAGAACTTCAAGAGCTGATGATTTATTTCTTCATTCTGTTGCATATAAAGTATTAGTCCTTTTTCATTCTTTGGCAATAATTAAGGAATAAGGTATTCTCAAAACTTGATGGTACATTCTCTGTGAATGGGAAATGCTTTCTGGCCAGAATAATGGACTTGACCACTAAAAAGGCCATAACAAATAGCCTGGCTTGAATTTCTCTTGGCATTCATCAACTTTGGGAAGTTTCATGTTAATATCAATTTCAACTCTTCTCTCACATGAAGAATAAGAACACTCTCAAGTAGATAGATACCTATGTATACATAAATTTATTATGGGTACTTTCTGTAGGTGTGGAGGGGAGATAGATAGATAGATAGATAGATAGATAGATAGATAGATAGATAGATAGATAGATAGATAGATAGATAGATAGATAATGCATGTGTGTGTATATTTTGCCATAAACCTATTTAAAAATGACAGAAATATCACCACCAATACCAAGGTATATTAGTAAAGTAGTCATATTATGTTTGCATTTTTCAAAAAAGAAACAAAGTCAAAAATATCTTAGCTCATGGGAGTTTTGCATTAATCTGACCAGTTCTAAAACTTAAGTTTCTATTCTACTTTATTTTTCAAATGCAAAGAAAATAATTTTGGCACATTAATCACAGCAATGTCCTACATTACTTTAGTGACAATGGACTACTTAGATTTTCCCTTAAAGCACTGCAAAGAGTGCAAAAACCTTTCCTGGGAATGGTATAGCAGGGTAGTCAAAATGGCAACCATTTCGTAGTAGAGATCTTGCAGCCTGAAATTAAACATATACAGTCATTGTATCAGCATTGAAAGACAAAAAAAGCCAAGTTCATTCATTTTCAGTGCAACATAGAATTATTCTACTCAATTCTATATTCAACATGCAGCAAATTGCTGCGAAAGTCATTTGGCCATGCCATCTCTAAACACATTACTTAACTATAGTGTTCAGGGTAACCATTTCAGATGCTTTAAAAAGAATGTTTTCTATTTGGTTTTAGGATTGGGGACAGTGAAGCATTTGATCATTGCTGAACATTAGCATGTGAGTAGGATCTAAATCCCAGACTCTTATTTAAGAAAAGTTACACACTTGTACACAGTGGCATCCTGACGATCAAGGGATGCCAAATAGAGGTCAATGAATGGCAGGCTGGCACAGAAGTCTTCCAAGATCATAGGATCTGAATGAAGCAGGCTCTTTTTAAAGCTTTCTGCCATTTCATCAAACGTTTTGTACTCAGTTGATTTCTAGGGTGAAAAGAGAGCTGTTAAGTTTAATTACTCATTCAGAATTCATTCAGAAGCCAGTTTTGGTTTCACAGAACTAAAAGTCGCTTATCCAAATAGCCACAATGGAAAGTATGATTTAAAATTTGCCTCATGAATAATCTCTTTTTTTTTTTCTTCAGCGTTTGTCCCGCATAATAGCAGGGTCCGCTATCCCTTGTTGTTGTGGTCTGGGCACCTGATTGTTGGGGGCAATAGGCTGGCTCTGTAAACTGCTTGGAGAGGACTGTAAAGCACTGTGAAGTGGTATATAAGTCTAAGTGCTCTTGCATTCTATTCTATTCTATTCTATTCTAACTCTATTCTATTCTATTCTATTCTATTCTATTCTATTCTATTCTATTCTATCCTATCCTATTCTAGAACCATCCATCTTCCTCTAGGACAGGGGTGTCAAACTGGCAGCCCACAGGCTGAATGCATCACGCACTGGTCAGGCCCACCCCTGGTTTAGCAAAGGGGAGGGGCAGAATTTGCAATAGGTCACATGACGATGCCATTTCATTGCAAATTTGACACGCCTGTTGTAGGAGGTGGCATAAAAAGTACTATGTAAACTTTAAAAGAGGCAAGGAATGTTAAAAACTGATTTAAAGTTTCAGGGAGCTAACCAACTCCACAGTTGGGTGCTCCTGTGAATATCCCAAGCCAGGCCACAAAGCTATGTTTTCATACCTTTACGGAAGGCTCTGAGGGAGGGAAGGATGTTCCACAGGCAACTGTGGGCAACAGCAGATAAGGGTCTCTTCCTACACTACCCCAGTCGGGGTACATAACAGGCCTTCCCTCCTGACCGGTGAGATGGATTGATCTAATGAGATGAAGGTGGCTCCACAGCTATCCTGACCTTAGGCCATGCATGGAGCATGTGGCATGTAGGATTCAGCCACATGGTTGGACTGATGATCAGATAACCTAATTTCTGCATTGGTTTCTTTTGTTTTTCTCCGCAAATGTTCTTCCAGGGATCATAATTATTTTTTTTAATCACTTCTGGTCATTCTTGTGACTGAACAATCTAAGTTGCCAAGAAAGGCCTGACTGAAAAAAATAACATCCTGAATTAGCTCAACTTCTTTCTATTTAATGCGTGATATGTCATCCAGGAAAAAAAAACCTCACCAACTGTGATTAAAACCGAGCTGAAATCCAGAGATGCTCATCAAATCTTAATCCAAAATTTGATATGGTTCAATTCATTAGCAGGTGAAAGAAACTAGACTAGGGCATAATCCAGATCAAACAGACAAAGAGTAAATTAAGGAAGTGCAGAAATGTTAGTCATTATTGGAGGAGGAGGGAAATATACTAAATAAATATTTAATAAATAAATAAATACATCCCCCCCTTTTTTTTCCAACTACATAAGGCCAGTTGGCTACTTTGAAGTTGCATCACTCACTGTTCAGACAACATAAACTTTAATATTTTCACATTAAGATTCTTATAATATAGCTAGTCCTTGATTTACAACCATTGGTTTAGTGACCACTCGAAGTTATGATGGCATTGAAAAAGCAACTTATGACTATTGTTCACACTTACAAACGTGGCAGCATCCCCAAGATCACGTGACCAAAATTCAGCCGTTTGGCAACTGGCTCGTATTTATGACGGTTGCTGTGTCCCAGGAGTGGGTCACGTGATCTCCTTTGGTGACCTCCTGACAAGCAAAGTCCAAATTCACTTAACAACTATGTTCCTAACTTAACAACTGCCATGATTCACTTAACAACTGTGGCAAGAAAGGTCGCAAAATGGGCCAAAACTTACTTAAACCACTCACTTAGCAACACAATTGTCGGGCTCAATGGTGGTCGTACGTCGAGGACTACCTATGTGTAGGAAAGCACTGGTTTTCAACCACCACACACTGAAGTGTCTTCACCTCAAAGCTGGCTCCTCTGAGAGAGAAAATGGAATGCAGCTGAAACACAAAGGACAATGACCATGTCTTCGTGCACTAAATTATACTCCGTGTGATGCATTCCTTGCCTTTGTGCTAAATCTATTACCAAACAAAACTGAATGGCTTCCTTCCAAATCCACTGGAGAAACAACCCCCCCCCCACTTTTCGCTGCCACAAGGGGCTGTTATATCCCCTTTTAAGCAAAGAACCACTTCTGCCCGAGTCCATAAATTCTCAACATTAACAAAAAGTTTCCATATTCAGCCCTAAAGATGGTAAGCAGAAAAGCAAAACATTCTATTGGGTACAGCCGATTATATATTTAGCAATAAATTTAAAAAGTTAAACCGTAAGGAAGGCCAGTGGGGAGTCAAGGAGCAGTTCCGAACGTGGATTTCATTAGGACTTTCACCCGCTTTAATATATAGCTCTAAAACGTTTTGAATCATGAAAATTAGGCCCTATAATTTCTTTTGAAGGCCTGCACAGGACAGCTTTCATTTTAACCCATCTAACCAGAAATCCATCACTTAAATAGTAGCATTTAATAAGCCAAGATCCGCCTAGCTCCATCTCAGGCTGCTAAAAGCTACTGACATTGGGTCACCTACCAAGCTGAGTTTGTGTAATACATCTGCTGAAGAATTACTTTTGTATTAAGAGGATGGAAAACCACACAGCCACCCAAGATGCTTGACCACATGCAGGCGTTGCGAACATCTGCCTTCCTTTACAGATCAACCTAAATAATTATTATTCCTTTATTTAACACAGAAACATGCTAAGTCAGCCCCTTCAGGCTGCCTTCTTTACCAAAAAAAAAAAAAAGGCAGTCGCAGATTTTGAGCAAAGCAAAATTCTGCATAACCCAGAATTAAATTCAGAATCACCAGCAAGGTTTCCATTCATACTGCTTTTTGGAAGGGCTACTTCCAGGAGTGTCCCTGTTAGCCAAGTTCAGACAAACTCTACAACCTCGCTTTCCCAATAATGTATTTTGCCATTCAGCTGAATAGTCGGAACATCAGGGTAGCAAAAACTGCTTTGAACAGAATTTATTTTTTTAAACTATCCTTTCAATTCAAATAATTTTAATCCGGTAACACAACAAGATGAAACCCAGTTTGATCTAGTGGTTAAGGTACCAGGCTAGAAAACAGGAGACCATGAGCTCAAGTCTCACCTTAGCCACGCAAACTGACTGGGTTACTTTGAGCCAATCACCAGGAGATGGTGAGTTCTAGTGCCGCCTTAGGCATGAAAGCCAGTTGGCTGACTTTGGGCCAATCATCAGAATACGGTGAGTTCTAGTCCCACCTTAGACATGAAAGGCAACCAGATGACTTTGTGCCAGTCACTTTCTCTCAGCCCAACCCTGCTCACGGGGTTGTTATTGTGAGGAAAACAGGAGGAGGAAGGTATGTTGGATATGCAGATAAAGGTGGGATACAAATAAACAAAACAAAATAATAAAAGATTGATCATGTAGCTGCTAACCTCATTTACAGAAATTTAATAAGGAAATTCAGGCAACATCCTCATCCAAACAAATGTCTCGCAATTTTACCCTACTTTTCTTGTTTTCCCTGTTCAAGGAAGGAAAAATAAAAAAGGCGACAACTTTTAACCATGAGGACTTCTGCTCTGATGAACTCAGTAAGTCTGCATAGGGAACCCGACATTTTCTAGCATCATCTACAATACAGATTTCTGAGACCGGTGTACAAAGTTTCTACAGAAACCCCCAAGTCTCAAGAGGCTTTCTCTCTCGCTTCACTTCTAAGCAAAAACAAGCATGCGTGTACACTACATACAAACATATATAATTGGTATTAATCACAGGTGTCCAATCTTGCAGCTGGCCTGGGCTGCAATGAGTGAAGAGGAATTGTCTTGGGCTGCATATAAAATATATAATATAGTTACTGTATGAAAACTACATAATAATGTTAGAAGTTTATGATCTTGTGGGGGCTGCATTACAGGTAGTCCTCGACATACGACTGCAACTGAGCCCAAAATTTCTGTTGCTAAGCGAGACAGTTGTTAAGTGAGTTTTGCCCCGTTTTACGACCTTTCTTGATACAGCTATTAAGTGAATCACTGCAGCTCTTGAGTTAGTAACACGGTTGTTAAGTGAATCTGGCTTCCCCGCTGGCTTTGCTTATCAGAAGGTCATAAAAAGAGATCACATTGTTGAAGTTAAAACCCACCCCTCTCCTAGGAAAATGCAATATCTTAGGGTATATTAAAAAGGCAGAATATTTCCCCTAAAAGAGAAAAAGAAACTCAGAGAGGCAGAAACTCAGCCCCCCCTACCTTTGTTAATGGGCCATTAAGACCTGGGCCTGTCTATTCTACATAACAAAGATCTACCTCCTTCAGGCAGAGCCATTTCATTGCCCTTCATTGCATCACCCACCAAGTTTCAACCAAACTTAGCACACAGACAACCTACAAAGCTAGATATGATCTCTGACAGCAACCAATCAGGATACTCTTCCTATGCCCCAGGAAGTTCAAAGCCAGAGAGGGTATAAACCCAGGTACTCTCAGCATCTCTTCCCTTTTCTGCCCAGGAACCCATCCTGTTCATCAATAAACCATCTTTCCAAGAGGCCTCCATGTTTCCAATGTCTTTTTCCCCACTTGGAACTGAACTCCAGAATAATATTTCTTCCAACAATGTGATCCCAAGTCACCAAAACCATCATAAATATGAACCAGTTGCCAAACGTCCAAATTTTGATCCTGTGAACATGGAGAATGCTACAATGTTTGTAAGTATGAAAAATAGTCGTAAGTCGCTTTTTTCAGGGCTATCATAACTTTGATCAGTCACTAAACGCACAACTATGTGACAACCTCTTTCCCAAAGCAAATCCCAAATAATCTTCCCTAGTAGAGCTGCTTTTTGCTTTAAAAATGCAACACAATGAAGAAAAATGGCTATCAGAAGAATATGATTCTCTAGAGACATGGCTGACAAACGACTAAGCTATGATGTTGAAATGACCACTGGGTTAAATGTTTCTTTTTTTCACACCTGGGAATGGGTTGCTTGTCTCAGGTTATAATCTCTTTGGGGAACACGCCAAGTCTGCTCACTGGCCAACCATCCCCCTAACAGCTTCCCAGCAAAAGGCTGTTTCAGCACCACTGATGGCTATCAGTGTCTTCCTTACAAGCCCCCTTTTCATTCTCCTCCTGAACCAGGTTCTTGTTATCCGAGACTTCACATTACAAGCTTCGCTTTCATCTGATTCCAGATCCTGCTGCACAATGCTTCGGGTTACTTTTCATCAAAGATTTTATTTTCCATCCAGCAACGTGCAGAGAAAACAAAAATATTTTATGTTAAAAAAAATAAGAATAAGTTGTGCGGCAACTGAATTCAATGGAATTATATCTGTGTAAGCCTCCATGAGTCGCCATGTGCAAGTAGGCGGCAATATAAATTTTCTAAAATAAAATAAATAAAATATCTGTACAAGTAGTACTTGACTTACAAACAGTTCACTGAGTGACCATTCAAAGTTATAACGGCATAAAAATGACTTATGGCCATTTTTCACACTTATCGCCATTGCAGCATCCCCATGGTCATATGATTTGCATTCGGATACTTGACAACTGGTTCATACTTATGACTGTTGCTGTGTCCTGGGGTCACGCGATCCCCTTTTGCGACCTTCTGACAAGCAAAGTCAATGGGGAAGCCAGGTTTACTTAACAACTGTGTGATTTATTTCACACCTGCAGTGATACACTTAATAAATATGACCAGCAAAACTCACTTAACAAATGTCTCAGTTAGCAACATCAATGCTTGGCTCAATTGTGGTCATAAGTTGAGGAGTACCTCTATTATCAGGTAAGAACCTCCGAGATTAAGCCAGAGATTCAAGCATTCTTTTTCCTTCTTCAGCCCGAGAAAATATTTAAATATTTAGTATCATCTGTATGCTGAAAGTCTATTAAGAGAAGCTGAGTGGGAAGAAGGAGAGCATAGTTTTAAAACATAGGAAAAAGAAACATCAATAACCTGCGCTAGGAAGACAATGTTACTCTGAGATATGAAAATGTAAAGAATCTAGTAACAGGGATTTAGCAAATCAAGGACTACAGGTAGTCTTTGATTTATAACCATCCATTTAGTGGCGGTTCAGAATTGTAACTGTATTGAAAACAGTGACATCACCACCTTTCACACATACAACCACTACAGCATCCCTGTGCTCACCTGATCAAAATTCGGGTGCTTGGCAACTGATTCATTTATAAGAACACTGCAGTGTCCTGGGATCATGTGGTTTCCTTTTGCAACCTTCTGATAAGCAGAGCCAGTGGGGAAGCCAGATTCACTTAACAACCATGTTACTAAGAACTGCAGTGATTCACTTAACAACTATGGTCAGAAAGGTAATAAAAAGAAGCAAAATTCAGTACAGCATACAGCAGTGCCCCAACATTTATGGCTTTGCCGACTGGGGCAGGTCTGTGTAGTACTCACTTACTACCCTGACCTTATAGCACTTGCCTGGTGATCAAATTATACTAAATTAGGGTGTTATATTTCACCATGTGCTTTCTACAGTCCAACTAGAATATTGTTTGCTTACTTCCTTATATAATGTATTGTTGGTTGAAATGTTGGTTGTTTGGACCGAGACTGATGATGGGAAAAAACTAACAACTTTCATATCACAAAAGAGGCTACAGGTGCAACCAACAGCAGCTCCCACCATCTTTTTCCTCCCTTCCAACTTCAGTCAGATAAATATCCTGTTCACCAGGGGTGTCAAATTTGCAGCCCGTGGGCCAGATGCATCACACGCTGGCCATGCCCACCCCCGGTTTAGTGAAGAGGGAACGTCGCGATACATCACGTGACAACAATGTGACATTGCGAGTTTGACAGCCGTGCTATTCACCAAAATTCCACAAGTGAATTGGGCAGAGACAGACATAGGTAGTAATGGGTTTTCTTACATTCAGAGGTTTCAGTTTCTCTATGAAATTGAAAAGAAGAGCCTTGCTCTCAAACTAATTTAGCAATTGTATGAACAATCAAGTTCCTTCTTGGATTCAGGAAGCAGAAAAAAAGAAAGGAAAATGGATATACAAGATTTTGTACTTACTGATCTGTGGGGATGGCAGAACCCGGGCTGCTCGGACAGGTCCATGTCGGATAGAGTAAAGTTCTTGAGCTTCGCCACTAATCTGCTCAACAAAGAGATACAGGCTTTAGATAAGACAATGCTTTTACTCACGTTTATGGAAAAGGCATTTTAATTATTTGCAAACTTTTAGAACCACTTATTCAGAATGAAAAGAAATTCTTGCATCGACAATGAACAGATCTGTACAAAGAAAAGAAAAAGCTTCTAATATTGGTCTGATCCAAAGCTCTTTTAGCTTCCAGGAAGACAGAGGTCCAAAATCTTTGTCTCAGCATCCAGACATGATTTACAAGGACCAATCAATCAGAACAGAGCTGGAAGGGACCGTGGAGGTCTAGCCCAACCCCCTGCTCAAGCAAGAGGCCCTATACCATTTTAGATAGGTGCCTGTCCAGCCTTTTCTTAAAAACCTCCAGTGATGAAAACACCTACAACTTCTGGTGGCAAGCTGTTCCACTGATTAATGGTCCTCCCTGTTAGGAAGTTCCTGCTTTGTTCCAGGTTGCTTCTCTCCTTGATTAGTTTCCATCCACTGTTTCTTGTCCTGCCTTCTGGTGCTTTGGAGAATAAGTTGACCCCCTTGTCTTTGTGGCAGCCCCTCAAATACTGGAAGACTGTTATCATGTGTCCCCCCCCAGTCCTTCTTTTCTCTAGACTAGCCAAACCCAAATCTTGCAGCCATTCTTCATATGTTTTAGTCTCCAGGCCTTTAATCATCTTAGTTGCTCTTCTCTTAGTTTTCTTCTCTTTGACCCAGTGTTCATTACTAACCATGTGGCACAAAAGTTGAAACTCCATGTAAGATGTCCTTGGGGGAAAAGGGAGATATAAAAAGTAATATGGTAAATTCTTTAAAAATGACCTGCTTGTGGACATTCCAAAATCTGTTCGGTGACTTTAGGGCACAGGATAATAGTTTAAAAAAGGCCATGGGAGTGATCCAGTAAACTTTTTTATTTATGTACATGAGAGTATCCTGATTTTAACCTGTGTTCAATTGTGGTTCAATGAAATGAATCTCTTTTACTGCTTAGAAGGGGCTCCTAATCAACATTGTGTGCAATTCGGGTTCCTAAAAGTCGGGTAGATGTATTTTTCCAACATTGAACAGTGATCACCTCTGCTATTTTCATTCTTGATAAACCCTTAGTTCCTCATAAAGCGAGTAACACATTTTTGATACAGGGAATCCTCGACTTATGACCACGGTTGGGACCAGAATTTCCACTGCTAAGCAAGGCAGTTGTAAAGTGAGTTGTGCTCAATTTTATGATCTAGTTTTAGCTTCCTCCATGGACTTTGCTTGTCAGAACCTGGCTGGGATTAGACCACTTGTGGTGATGTTACGATTCTAGACTGATTCCTCTGTCTCCACCCCCAGGCTCTGCCTGTCCTTCTCCTACATCTAGCACTGTTCGAAGCGGTATCCCAGCCCTCCAAAACAGTTCCTGACTGCAAGAGGTGCCTCTCAGGAGCTTCTGATTGCTCATTAGGGGTGACTGAGAGATTATTTACTGTCGAAAGTGTATTAAGTCACCCACTTTCCAAGTAAAGATAATATGAGTTGGTAGGAGAGGAGCGCCTAAACGCTTTTTCATCTAAGTCAACTGTGTACTCAGCCTCTCCTGAAAGACTATAAAGGGGTCAAAGAAAAACAAAAACATTCTACTGTGGTGACAGGAACCCTGCAGTTATAATCTGCCAAGTTTATGGAATGTTGCTTTAACAGAAGCTATTAAACTCAGCTCCATAAAGGATCAGGACAAACACCGGCTCACCACCAAGTTCATGCTCTTCATTGTCTAATCTACTGAGACTGAAGGTATAGAAAATACATAAGATCTGCGTATACTTTTCATCCAGGAAAGCAAATACGATTTCATTGACATAATTGAGAGTTTGGGGCGGGGGGGGGGGAGGATTGA
>JANHFN010009154.1:60907-71094 GCA_032468175.1 Toxicocalamus goodenoughensis | reverse complement strand
CCTATTCCATATGTTTGGCATTGCTGCGTACAAAAATGTAGATAGGCAATAAATGTCTTTAGGCTGGTAAGTCATGCTTGAGTGTTGGTATATTAGAACTGAGCTATTGGGGGGGGGCAGGTGAAGGTTGTCTGCTTGTGGATTAACTGACATATTTTTATTGCTTACTATTTTAAGGCAAGGATGAGAAATCTTCCTGATCCCTTAATAATCGTGCCATTTTAGTACAGGTAGTCCTCAGTTATGCAACCATTTGCTTAGTGACCAACATACCCTGAAAAGAGTAACTTATGGCTGCTTCTCACACTTAATGGCCATTGCAGCATCTCTACAATCTAAGTTCAGATATTTGGCGATTGGTTCCTATTGATGACGGTTGAGGTGTCCTGGGGTCATGTGATTCCCCATTTGCAACCTTCTGGCAAGCAAAATCAATGGGGAAGCCAGATTCACTTAATAACTGTTAGTAACTTAATGACATTCATTTGCTTAACGGTGGCAAGAACGGTTGTAAAATGGGGCAAAACTTGACTGTCTCACTTAGCAAGAGAAATATTGGGCTCAATTGCTTTAAGTCGAGGATTCTCTGTTCAGGTAGTCCTCAACTTACAACCATAATTGAGCCAAAAATTTATGTTGCTAAGTGAAAAATTTGTTAAGTGAGATTTGCTCCATTTTACGACTTTTCTTGCCACAGTTGTTAGCGAATAATTGCATTTGTGAAATTAATAACTGGTTGTTAAGTAAATCTTGATTCCCCATTGAGTTTGCTTGTCAGGAGGTCACAAAAAGTGATCACATGATCTTGGGACACTGCAACAGTCATAAACATGAACCAGCTGCCAAGCATTTGAATTTTGATCACATGATCATAGGGATGCCGTAAAGGTTGTAAGTGTGAAAAATGGTCGTAAGTCACATTTTTCAGTGCCGTTGTAACTTTGAATGGTCACTAAATGAACTGTTGTAAGTGGAGGACTATCTGTACTCTTGTGTGAGAAGCATTCAGCAAGTTGTGGGCTATAACATAGTTTCCTGTATCTCTTTCCTAGGTTACTACATGTCCGGAACGGCAACTGTAAATATCACTTGGGAGAAGAAACCTTCAAATTAGCACAATCTTACATGGAGAAACTCGCCCAGCACGGCCAGCACGCCAACAAAGCTGCCCTCTACGGAGAGCTGTGTGCTCTGCTCTTTGCCAAGAGTCATTACGATGAGGTGAGTCTGAAAAACGGGCAGGTGCTTTCTCTCCAAGCGAGACTCGGCTTTGAATTAACTGAGCAACAGTGCACAGCAGATAAAAACATGCTCTGGTGATTTTGCAGCAAGATTCTCATGTGATGCCAACAGTACTTGGGTAAACTTAGCCTTCTTCTCAGGTTTAAGTGTTAAGATCTGCAAGAACACCAGGGTTGTTTTGACTGTAATACGGCCTGGTTGGTAGGAACCAGTTGGGAATAGATCCTTGCTGGCTGTATGTATTGGCTACACCTTAGCCAATATTCCTTGGCCTCAGGCAGGCTGTTCCCACCAGCCAGCCAGAGCTGAAGAATTTTCTTGGATGAGATAGAAGAAAACATGAAAGTCCAGTTGCCTCCCGAAAAAGCATCTTTAGGAAACCATGACTTGGATGACTGAGAAACCAATGATTTTTCCACTTTTGATGTATGTCCCCATAGGCTTACAAATGGTGTATAGAAGCAATGAAGGAGATCTCGATTGGTTTGCCTGTAAAAGTAGTTGTGGATGTTTTACGACAAGCCTCAAAGGTAAGTTGAACAGTTATTTATGTGCTGCTGAGGACGACAGGAAATCAGACCATTTTCCTTGAGGGTAGCGCCCAAGAGAACCAGAGTTCTTGAGAGAAAAATAAATATTTGCAAAACTCATAAAACTCAAAGGCAGAGGGAAAAATACAGGTAGTCCTCAACTTATGACCACAATTGAGTGAAAATATTTTTGTTTGCTAAACGAGACATTAGTTAAATGAATTTTGCCCCATTTTATGACATTTCTTGCCATAGTTGTTAAGTGAATCACCGCAGTTGTTAAGTTAGTAACATAACTGTTAGGTGAATCTGTTTTCCCATTGACTGTGCTTGTCGGAAGGTCACAAGGTGATCACATGACCAGGGACACTGCAGCCATCATAAATATGAGTCAGTGGCCAAGCCTGTGAATTCTAATCACTTGACCATGGGGATGCTCCTAAGTGTACAAAACGATCATAAGTCATTTTTTTTCAGGGCCACTGTCACTGAGCGGTCACTAAATGAACCGTTGTAACTTGAGGACTACCTGTACCTAAACATTGGCCCTCTGCTTACACACTCTGTAGTTGAGATTGCAGGTTGTGTTTTGGGTCCTCCTTCGAGGTGTGGGGTGTGGCAGCAAGAAGACAGGATGGTCCTGTGAATATACATGCAGCCTTAATTTCTTCCATCTGTTTTAGGCATGTGTTGTGAAACGTGAATTTAAGAAAGCCGAGCAGTTGATAAAACACGCAGTATACCTAGCACGGTACGTAAGAGGTCTCTTGAAATGCTACAACATGCTCCATCCTTTTGGGAAGATTTTGTGATGTGTTTTTTATTTTTTGTTTTAATCTTTCAGGGAGCATTTTGGAGCCAAACATCCTAAATATTCAGACACTCTACTTGACTACGGATTTTATTTACTCAATGTAGATAACATATGCCAGTCAGTTGCAATTTATCAGGTACGGTTTTGGTTTCATAATTTATTGCAAGGCAGTATGTTATAGCAATAATACGGCTTTATAGTGCTTTACAGTATATTAAGAGTCAGTATATTGCCCCCAACAGTTTGGATCCTCATTTTACCCATCTCGGAAGGATGGAAGGCTGAGTCGACCTTGAGCCTGGTGGGATTTGAACTGCCAAATTGTAGGCAGCTGGCTGCAGCAGAAGTAGCTTGCAGTACTGCACTCTAACTACTGTGCCACAGAGGCTCACATAATCAGAGGTTATGTTACAGTTATCGTATGCAATGTTTTCTTCTCCACAAGGTCAGAGAAGAGGCATGCCAAAGTAAAGTCAAAACAGAAAATCATTTAGTTTCTTCATGCCTAATTTTGAACTGTATCTTAAGTAGAAGCTGGCAATACGATGCAAGACAGAAAAGTAAAAATATATGAAATAGGGTAAAAACTATACATAGGTAGTCCTCAACATACAACCATAATAGAGCCAAAAATTTCTGTTACTAAGCAAGGCAGTTGTTAAGTGAGTTTTGCCCCATTTTTTGGGAGCTGTTAAACTAATCACTGTAGTTGTTAAGTGAATCAGGCACTCATTAAGCAAATCTGGCTTCTGCCATTACTTTGCTTGTTGGAAGCCAGCTGGGATGTTTGCAAATGGTGATCACTTGATGCCAGGACAGTGCAACTGTCATAAATACATGGCAGTTGCTAAGCATCCGAATTCTGATCACGTGATCATGGGGATGCTACAACCGTCAGAAGTGCAAAAAACAACCATACATTATTTTTTTCAGCAGTGTTGTAACTTTGAATAGTCACTAACCAAATGGTTGTAAGTCGAGGACTATATATAATGCTCTTGTGCTTTATGCAGCCCTCTTTGCAGTATAGCCAAAAAAAATCTGCCCTCAGTTAATTTGCCTTTAAACGTAGCTTGTTCATCTTAGATGAAACCCTAGATTAGAAGTAAATAATACATCAATCAAGGAACTACTAGTTCAGACAAACAAGGGGCAGTAAACAAGAGACCAGTCAAGAGCCGCCCACAACAACCTCACCGATATTGACAGGGTCAGCACTGTATATAAAATGAGAGGAATCCCCACTAGCATCAATGGTGTTACCTAATTAGGTCATGAACCATCTGCAAAAAAAACCACCAAGCTCAGAGAGCACCAAGCACCCCACATTTTAAAATAAATCATATAGTAGGTAGTATCACCTTTCTGACCAGAGGATGAAAAAGAAAAGAGTACGGGGATTATAGCTTCATCTTTCCACTGTTACCTCTGAGGGAATACTTGAACCTAGCCAGTTCCATTGGAATGTTCCAAGTAAGGCTGTCTTATCCCAAACTTGAAACAATTTTCCTTTTTTTCAGTCTTACGTGCTTAGTTAAGGCGATGGCATTTAGGAAGTCCCTGCTATATCTGTGGTGATTCTCTGTCATCCAGCTCCTAGTTTTGTCCCAAGGGTGCTTTTTTTCAAGAAGCAACCGAACTTGTTTGTTTTTCTTTGAAGACGCTTTGCTTTTCATCCAAGAAGCTTCTTCAACAGTTAGTTACTTTTTGTAAAAGCACCTCTGGGGCAAGTCCCTACTATGTTAAAACATGCTGTACAAGAATGTAACCAACCCTAAGGTAATGGGCAGGAAGATTCTGTTTGCAGCTAATCTGATGTTAGATATGTAAAAAAATAGTTTTGACTGCAAATTGAGTTACTAAGGCCTTTATTATTATTATTATTATTATTATTATTATTATTATTATTATTATTATTATTATTATTATTATTATTATTATTATTTTTGCACAAATCATTTCAGACAGCCTTGGACATCAGACAGTCGGTGTTTGGCGGCAAAAACATCCATGTAGCTACAGCTCATGAAGATCTGGCCTACTCTTCTTACGTTCACCAATACAGTTCGGGAAAATTTGATAATGCACTGTGAGTACTGTATTCATTTAGGGCCCAAATGATTTTGTTCTTTATTTCAAAGTCCATTCTGATGTTAGAAAAGTACGTTTTGCTGAGATGGTAAATTTCAGAATTCATCTCACCCTTTTCCCAGAACGACAAATCATTTCTCTCTTTTTCCTTTGTAAATAAGAAGTTAAAAAATACTTGGTAGCCATTTTGGAGGGGTTTTTTTTGAAATATTCTGCTGTAGAGGTAGTTCTCAACTTACAACTATTCTTTTAGCAACCATTCAAAGTTATGATGGCATTGAAAAAAGCGACATGACAGTTTTTCACAATTATAACCTTTCCAGCATCCCCATAATCATGTGATCAAAATTCGGATGCTTGGCAACTGATTCATATTTATGACAGTTGCAGTATCACAGGATCCCGTTTTGCAACCTTCTGACAAGCAAAGTCAGTGAGGAAACCAGATTCACTTAACAACCATTTTACTAACTTAACAAATGCGATGATTCACTTAACAATTGAGGCAAGAAAGGTTGTAACATGGGGCAAAATTAACTTAACAAATGTTTCACTTAAGATAAATTTTAGGTTCAATTGTGGTGGTAAGTTGAGGACTACCTGTATTTACAACTGTTGCAGCATTCCTGGGTCACATCATCGCCTTTTGTGACCACCCCAGACAGCTCCTGGCAAGCAAAGCCAAAGGGAGAAGTCTGATCCACTTAACCACGGCACTGATTTTCTTAACAACTATGGCAAAAAGTTCGCAAAAACCAGGAATGACTCACTTAACCATTGCCTTCTCTAGCAGTGGAAATTCTTGTTCCAATTGTGGTCCTAAGTTGAGGACTCTCTGTAAAACAGAATCAGGCCATTCATATTTTAAAATAAGTACAGATAGTCCTCAACCACAATTGAGCCCAGAATTTATGTTGCTATGTGAAAAATTGGTTCAGTGAGTTATGCTCCATTTTGTGACTTTTCTTCTGACAAGCTCAATCCATGGGGAAGCCACAGTCACTTAACTGTGTCACTGCGGTGATTAATTTAACATCTGTGACAAGAAAGGACACAAAATGGGGCCAAATTCATTTAACTTCTCTTTTAGCAACAGAAATTTTGGGCTCAATTGTGACTGAATATCCAGGACTACCTGTACACCATCTGGAGGTCTTCCCAGATTCACAGCTCTGTGAATTTTAAAGATCCTTTATGGCATGGGCCCAGGGTATCCAAGAACCAGCCTGCCCCATTTGTTCCAACAGAAAGGGCCTACTTTGGATCCCATCAACCCAAGAATTTCAGCTGGCAGGATCCAGGAGAAGAGCCCTTTTTGCTGTGGTCCCGCCTTTCAGCTTGGCTTTTAGCTTTTCTATTTAATTCTTCTAATGTTAATTGCTTTGTATTGTTTTTGTTTTTGTTTTTTTAACTTAAAAAAAACCTTCTTATTATACTGTGAGTTGCCCAGAGTCGCTTTATCAGTGAGATAAAGCGACAGTAATCAATAAATGTCAGTAGTAGCTAGGAGGCATTTACACAACTCTGTCTGGTATACCAGTTGCACCCTTTCTCAAATCAGGGAGTCCTTCAGATAATTACTCATGCCCTAGTCACATTGCAGCATGACTACCGCAATGTCTCTACATGGGGCAGCCCTTGAAGACCACCTGGAAGCTTCAACTAGTCCGGAAGGCAGGCAATGATGGGCATGCCTCAGGATGTCCATGTACAACTTCTGCTTTATGTGCTGAATTGGTTGCTAGTTTGCTTCTGGGCCCCATTCCAGATGATTCCATAAGTGGCATAGTTTCTCAACCGTGGCCGCTTTAAAATGGGTGTACTTCAACTCCCAGAATTCCCCAGCCAGCTTTAGGTTGAGAAACACTGGCCAAGTGAGTGAAAGGAATAAGAGAGGGGAGGACACACTGCTGTTTTCCGCCCTCAGGACACATTCCTTGTTTCAAGTGGGAAAGTTGTGGCTTTTCACCAAATCACACAAATGGGGTAACAAAGTTCCAGGATAAGGACCAGGAGCTCAAGTTTCCCTCTTTGCTTCTTTATGATCTTTTAGATTCCATGCAGAACGTGCAATTGGCATCATCACCCACATTCTCCCAGAAGACCATCTCCTCCTCGCCTCTTCCAAAAGAGTTAAAGGTATTATCTGCCAGCTTGGGTTCAGCTGCCATGGGAAGAAAACATGGTCTGCCGTCCCCGGCCTCGTTTCGCCGTCAGATCCGGAGCTTTGTTATCGGCTGCTGAGGGCTTTCCGGAAGAGTCTCTGATGGCAAAATGGAGGCCGGGGCATCACACATGTCGATCTGGACCTCCTTTCTTGGCTGCAGAGGCCTTTTCTGAAGGCCTCTGACGGAGAAACAGAGGACGGGGGCGACTTCCACAAGCGGTGGCAAGCAGACATAAAAGAAATGGGCTGGCAGCAGGCTCCTGCTGGGCGGGGCTGTCGGTGCTGCTGCTGCTGCAAGGTGAGTCAGTGGAAGATGCCCACCACCACCACCACCCCCGAAAATAAGACCTCATGCCAGAAGAAAGGCTGTGACACTGAGACAAAACTCATTGAACAACTCGCTTTGCAACAGAAACTCAGGGCTCCATTGTGGTCGTACGTTGAGGACTTGTAATATTACAGTTGTCTGCACAAAATAGAGGAGATCTTATTGTGGTTAGCTAGAGGACTTTCTAACTATCTGCAATCAGGAAGCAGTCGGGAGGATTCCACATCATTTTGAGACTATTTACTTGGGTTCCATCCATTTATTAAGGTTGCATCTCTTCCACACTTACCTGGCAAAGAGATTCCTTGAATCCGATGCCTCTCCGATGTCTTGGTTCTACAACTCCCGGAATTCCTAGCCTGAAGTTCTAATGCCCACCAGATTGGAAATGGTTGGTTGAAATGCAGCTTGAAATAGAAATGTGTTCTCTGTAAGGTAGTCCTCAGCATACAACTGTTGGCTTAGAAACCATATTACAGTGCCACTGAATAGAGTGACTTTCAACCGATCCTCACACTTGCATCCCTGTGGTCACATGATAAAAATTCGGACACTTGGCAACCAACATGTATTTACAACGGTTGCAGCATCCCGGGGTCCTGTAATCGCCATTTGTGACCATCACAGCCGACTTCCAGCAGGCAAAGTCAATGAGGGAGGAGCTGGATTCGCTTAACAACTGCATGATTCACTTAACAATGCAACAATTCGCTTAACAACCAGGGCAATAAAGGTTTAAAATTGGGTGCGATTCGCTTAATGACTGCCTTGCTTACCAACGGAAATTCTGGTCCCAGGTGTGTTCGTAGGTCAAGGGGGACCTGTAGTGGCATTCCTTATCATTGGTGTGGGAAGGGCTTGGGAAGTCACATCAGAGGCAAATCTACTAGAACAGCAGCTTAACCTGAGGTTCCTTGTCTTGTTGGCTGGCAAAATAAAACAGCTGAAAAAACTTCTTTGTCTTGATTCCAGAAGATGACTTTTAGACCATGGTCATCTTCACTAGCCAGATACCTTTTAATATCTTTTATTAATCGGTGGTGGCACAGCATTGCAGGCTAATTCTGCTGACCGCCAGCAGTTCGATTCTGAGCGGCTCAAGGTTGACTCAGCCTTCTGTCCTTCCAAAGTTGGTAAAATGAGGAGCCAGGTTGTTGGGGGGCAAGAGGCTGACTCCGTAAACTGCTTGGAAAGCGCTGTAAAGCACTGTGAGGCAGTATATAAGTCTTAAGTGCTTTTTCCTGATCTTTTTTCTTATTCCACCCCCCCCCCCTTTTAAAGCGCTTATCTTGGAGGAAATCGCAATCGACTGCCACAATAAGGAAACCGAGCAGAGGCTACTCCAAGAAGCTCACGACCTGCACCTCTCCTCTCTCCAGCTGGCCAAGAAAGCGTTTGGGGAGTTCAATGTTCAGACAGCAAAACACTATGGCAACCTTGGCCGACTGTATCAGTCAATGAGGAAATTTAAGGTAAATTCAGCTTTCTCAGGGCGGTGGGCAGGAATATCACTAAAAAGGGCATTTTGTCATAGCACAATACAAGTAGTCTTCGACTTATGACTGGTTTTGGGCAAAAACATTGTAAATTGCAGTCACCCGGGATGCTGCAAAACAGCGGGCTGGTTGCCAAAAGCCCAAAATACAGTAATATGTTTGGGGATGGGGTGCAGCAGAGGGGGAAGCGATGTGTTAACTTCAAAACCAGGTCATAAGCAGTTTTTGGAGAGTCCATCATAACTTCGAATAGTGGCTAAGTCGTAAGTTGAGAACTACTTGTATTTTCTTTGAAATGTATTACTTTGTAATAATAATTGCTAATTAATTTTGTATCACCAAAATTACTAAACTTTACTCTTTACGCTACAATGACAGGTTATAAAGAAGATCATTGGTTTGATGCTCAAGTTTTCTGTATTTGTTGCCTTTTTTAATTAAGCAGCATGAAAATAAATAACTTTTACTTTATTTTGAGCCTTCCTATTTATTTATTTTTATTACATACGTTTTTATGGCTCCAAAATAAGTGAGACTTGTTAATATGATACTAGAATAAGTCTGCTGTATTCCAGATAGTCCTTGACTTACAACAACAATTGAGCCCAAAATTTCTGTTGCTAAATGAGACATGCAGTTGTAAGTGAAAAACAGTCATGTCACTTTTTTCAGTGCCATTATGACCTCGAACGGTCACTAAACGAATGGTTGTAAGTTGAGGACTATCCGTATGTAGAAGTAAGGCAGGTGTACTAATGAAACGGCATTATGGAGGTGGAGAGAAGGAAATAGGTATATTAGATATTTTTATGACCGCTACTATTTCTTCCAATCAAGATTTGGACAAGAACTTTTAATTTAAACAAGAACTTTTTTCAGCATTCCAGAGAATAGTAGGTTCAAATTCAGCCACTCAACCACTTCTTCCAAATTATCTCACTCCATCTCAAAATTCTTTGGTCAGTCAATTCTCCATGTGCCCTTTTGTCCGAAAAGTCTTTAAGTTTTGCTTTTTGTTTTAGATTTTTAAGAACCTTAGCTTGTATTCTCAAGCAGGCAGAAACACTCACTTGGGTTGGATGATAAAAAAAATAGCCATAATGACTCCTAAGCCACCATTTTGGCTATTATTGCAGGAAGCAGAAGAGATGCACATCAAAGCAATTCAGATCAAGGAGCAGCTGCTGGGTCAAGAAGATTACGAAGTCGCTCTTTCAGTGGGACACCTCGCCTCGCTCTACAACTATGACATGAATCAGTACGAAAACGCTGAGAAGCTTTATTTGAGATCCATCGCAATTGGTGGGTCAATTCTTTAACTGTTCATGGGAAGGGGGGGGGCGATCGGGCACTGTGGTCCCCCTGAGTCTCATTTATAGAAAATTGTTAGGTAGACAAATAGACAGGTGGATGGATAATAGGTAGGTGTGGGAGGATGAGTGGTAAAGATAGATAGATAGATAGATAGATAGATAGATAGATAGATAGATAGATAGATAGATAGATAGATAGATAGATA
>JANHFN010009154.1:48608-60807 GCA_032468175.1 Toxicocalamus goodenoughensis | reverse complement strand
CATACATACATACATACATACATACATACATACATACATACATACATACATACATACATACATACATACATACATTGATTTTTATATCCAGTTCAAGCAAGTCTGTAGGGAGTTTTAAATGCTTTAAAAGTAAGATCCCAGATTTATAATTTAGACCTACATTATTAACAGAATAATCATTGGATGTAATTAAGGTAATTAATGTAAATTCCCTTTGAAGAAACAATGAAGCTTTTTTGTAGTTGTTGGAGATGGTGACATCGTCCCAGAAAAAGAAACTTTGGAGGTCTTCCAAGATATCTCTTCCCCCCCTCCCAAAATAGATTCTGTTTATAAGTCCAAACTTCTTTGAAAGGATCTGAAGAGCTCCGTTTCTAGAACCATTTATTCATACTCCCCCCCAAAAAAAATATTCTATAGTTTTAAAATCCAGAAATCACATTTTAATATGTCAGCCTTTAATATTGTTCTTGGTTTTCCGATTTTGCTGTTTTAGGAAAAAAGCTTTTTGGGGAAGGTTACAGCGGACTAGAATATGACTACAGGGGCCTCATTAAACTGTACAACTCCATTGGCAATTACGAGAAAGTATTTGAATACCACAACATCTTAGCCAACTGGAACCGATTGAGGGATCGGCAGTTTTCAGTCACAGATGCCCTGGAGGATGTAAGCACCAGTCCTCAATCAACTGAACAGGTTGTCCAGTCTTTCCTGATGTCTCAGACCGTCGAAGGACCCATTTGCTAAGGAACTTGGTCAATTTTACCAATTCTTGTTTCATTCTTCGTTTTCCCCCAGATTTACACGGGAAAAGTCATACTGTGAAATTCGAAACCATATATATATATTCTTTTTCCCCTCCTTTCCCGGAGCTGTTAAAAAAAAATTGCATTGAAACACTGGTCCAGTCCATAAAAATCCCCATTTTGGGGATGACGTCAACTTTTGATGGAGTGACCATGAGCCGGACATGTGCTGAATGCACGAGCATGAGCACAGCATATTTTGTTTGGGTTCAAGGTGCGTGCGTGTGTAATCTATGTGGTTCACAGACATGTACACACAAGCATGTACACGTGGGGGGGGGGGAAAGATATCTAATAATCTTCTCTAATTTTTTTTGTTCTAAAAAAAAGCCACTTTACAAGAAATCGCTGCAAAGACTAGAGAGAAATAAAACCATTTAACAGTTTTTAAAGAGTTGCATTCTTAATTGAGAAAAGAGGGTGGCAGGATTATTTGCTTTCTACAGTAAACAAAAGAGTTTTATTCAGTATTAGGGCCTGCAGAATCTGGATGCAAAAGGGAAAAGTATGATCAGGACTTGTGTCCAGACAGATACCTAGCTTCTGTTGGGGGAACATCTTTTCCTGGGCTCACAAAGCAATGGCAATCTGCCGTTGACCCACAGTGCCAGAAATAGATGGCTTAAGAATTTCCTTGCCTGATCAAGCTTGCTCCTAAATCCAGATCTCCACAGTAGGTTTGATTTAAAAAAAATCATTCAGAAGCAAAAACCTGCACATGTACAGAAAGAATCTGGGAAGTTTTCTCCTCAACTTAAAGCAACAGAACTTTCTTTGGAGAAGGAACACGTGTTTGTGAACAGCTCTTTGGGCCTTTGAGAAGAGTGTGTAAACTGGACCAATGGGTTCTCTCTCACACCATCATGGTGAGAAGTCTCCAAAATAACCCCTTGGCCTCAACTTGCTTTCTTCTTGTAATATAGGCAAGGTGTTTATTTGGTTTATTCGGTTTTACTTTTTCTGTGTGTGACAGGACCAGGATAATTTAAAGTGGACCAGCCTGCCCTTCGAAAAAGAAGTTGTGAAACAGTGCCTTATGTGTACTGTTTCTTCTCCGTGTTCCCTTTGACCTGCTGGATTAATTTAATGAAAGGTGCATTTTCAACAATATCCGAGACGTGGCAAGACAGAACAGAGAATATATTAGTAGCTTCCACCGTGTTCAGCCATTGCAATGATAATGCCTTTTAAACTATTACGGATACACACTAAATGTTATTTTGCATAAACAAACATTTTAAAAACGCTTCTCCATCCTTCCCTTCTGCCTTTTCAAACTAGGCTGTCTCTAAAGACTGTAGCTTGCTTGGGCTAACTTGAGTTGTTTTTCTTCTAAAAGCATCTGGTTTTATTTTATTTTATATCTTTGGAGATAACCATTCCTTTTATACTTTGCAGAGGTCACTGAAATAATATCCAAAGAAGAAGAAAAAAGAACAGCAAGGCAGTCACGGTCTCTCTTGCTTCCCTTTCTGTTTTTAAGCCTCATTATTTTTGTTAACACTGAACAAACAACCACGATGTGATTTCCTTAACTTCATTTTTAAATGCTTGTCGTTTCCTTTTCTTATTTTAAGCGTTAATGCCTGTCTCATTAGCGTGTCTTAATTTGAGGGTGGGGTTGCCTTTTTTTTTAGATGAACTGTCTTTTAAATGTTGAGGTAATAATTGAAATTTTGAAAGACCTGGGGAGTCTGTGCCCAGTTTGGAAAGGAGAAACAAAAAACTTGCTCTTACCTTAGTTTTAAATATGGAGACACTGACATTGTCTCTGTATATTAAAGTTTTGATGGGTAGCCACCCCTATTTTCAGGGGTTTTATAAGCTGCCAGGGAAAGAGCTTTGGTTAGCAGAAAGCACCTCTAGGATTTGGAATGAATTTTATTTACCATTTTAATTTTTTGGGGAGGATAATGAAAGATCTGCATGTCTGTTCTTAAAGTCATGGACTCAACAAAGAATAGCAGTGAGTGGCTTTGTATATTCCTCTTTATCCTGGATATAGCAATACCATTGGCTTTTAAAGTAGAATATTGCAGGACAGTCTTCTTGTTTTGAACTAGTGCCTTTTAAGAATTTCCTTCCTCCTTCCCTCCCTCCCTCACCCAGAGGTGGGGTATCTTGTAATTCTTTGGTGAAAAATTTGTAAGCAAATTTTATGCGGGGACAGACCAGGGCAAAAACATACTGTACTTAGAAAGAGAATAGACAGTTGGTTCCATGGAGGTTGGCATTTGATTTGGGGGCATGGCGTCTTGAGTTTGGGATCAGTCCCTTGAAAAGGTGGCTGGGAAGTGAACATTAGCAATCAGAAATTCTGCTTTCCTTGGGACTCTGACCAGAAGATTTGGGGTAGCAAGGACATGTGAAAAACACACCTCCACCTGGGCTGGTGTCTCTAGTAAGAATTTGCAGATCTTCAGTCCTATTTGCAGACAGCTATATGGGTGCTCTTAATATTTTAAGTCTGTTTTTTCCCTCAGTCTTATAATAAGATGTGTTTCTAAGAGGTTCACTATTTTAAGCAGTTGGCTAGTTTGTCTGGAGAGTTGTTGCTTCTTTGTTTGGTTTCTGGATCTTAGGACTTCCCCTGGCCTTTTCAAACTCATTGCTAACTTTTGCCTTTAAGCAGGATTCTCTATCAGAATGGCAGTGTAAACATTTCACTTTGCTTTATTCCCCATCATAGGTTTTAAAACCATTGCTTCTCTCTCTCCTTCCCCATCTCCTCTCATGCACAGGCTGCCTGTTTCCTAAATCATGTCGCTTATATTCTCAGTTGCATTGAGTTGAGGGGAAATTAAATCAATCTAAATCAATTTTTTGATGCTGGCATGTTGCATCGTCCTAACCATTCCGGCTAACAGGAAGAAGAGAGGAGGACAGTACCCGAAAGAAATATGCCTGGAACACACCACCACCCCTGCCCCGCTCCCATTTGCAGTGAAAACACAGGAAATACTGTCTCCATCTTTAGAGAAAATTCTTTTTTTCCCCCCCTACAGAGTTGGTTCATCAGTTGCAACTCCATTCTCCCAAATTTTTCATTGCAGAATTAGCCAGACCCGTGTTGGTGGCATGTTGTCTGAACTGAGCTCCCAGATTCTGGCTCTTAAGTCCGTTGATTTTGGAAATCATGACACGCTAAATTCTCACAGCCGAATAAAGCCATGCAAAAAGATTCTTGATTTTTCCTAGCCTTCCCGAATTCCTCGAGATTAGACTGCTCCCAATTCTTCTGCTGTTTTCTTGAAAACCTTGCTTTCTCATAGTGACCAGCAAGTTAATTCCAGGGAGCCTCCCTGAGTCTTAGACCAGTCTTTTCCAACTCAGCCTTGTCAAGATCTATTGGATCACAAGTCCCATCCTCCTCCCCGCTCATTATTGCTGGTCGCTGGAAGTGAGGATGATGGCGCAATATATAAAGCATGTGGAAAATTGGCTGCAGTTGCTTTCTCTTTTCCTAAGTGCAATTAAAACTTGCGGGGGCGGGAGGGGGGGCGGACTGGATCGATGGATAGTTTGAACTCCAAATCAGAAAGAGAAACCTGAGAAAACTCAGGAGTTTTAAATCTTTGGCTGTTGGAAAGACGACTGGAAATACTGGTGAGCTTTGAGTAATTTCTTTGGTTGGTGTTTTTTGAGTTGGGGTTATCCTTCCCATGCCAGTTCACGTATAGATGTTGCCAATGATATAAATGTTTATTTTTCTAATCCATATCATTTGTTTTACATCATGGGTGGATTTTGTAACATGAGAATATGTTTTATCACTAAAGTAGAAGATCCAAATTCCATTCCTCAGTGAATCATGGACCACAATGAGCCAGTTGTGAAGTTTGGTGTACAGTATTTGCAAGGAATTATTTATCTAATCTGTTCCCCCATCCCAGTAGTTAATTTAACAACATATCTTATTTTTTTCCCCATCCCTTTGCCTTCACCTACCCAGAAATCCCAATAAGCTGTTATTTAGATCAGGGGAATCTCCAAACGGGGCAACCTTAACATTTTGTGGACTTCGACACCCAGAATTCCTCATGGCTAGCTGGGGAGTTCTGGGAGTTGAAGTCCACATGCCTTTTGCCAAGTTTGGAGACTCCCTGAGTTTGGAGAGCGACTGGGAGCAGAAGAAGAAGAAGAATTCTTGTGAAGTCAGAGGGTAGGTCTTATTTCAGAGTCACTTTTGAACACTGCCAGCATGCCATGGTACCCATTGAAAAAGAGAGCGAAGGGCAAACAAACTCTGTGTGGTTGTGCTGAACTACACCAAACTTCAGGTGTGTTGCTGTTAATGAAAGTCCAAGAGGGTTACAGGGGTACTCAAGTGTAGGCCAATTAAACTGTTGCACACTCCAGTTGTTGTTACACCCTTGGGAAGTTGGGTTTGGGGTCATTCCTTTTTTCCCCCCGTTCTCCTTACTCTTGAGAGCTTGTGTTGCGAAATAATTTTGCACCGTTTTGATTAGGGTTTCGTCAACATTGTAATAAATATATGAGGATGCACTCGTGCGAGCAAAGTGTTCTGTTCCCCAGGAGTGAAATAGGAAATATTTACCTTTGTAGGAAATATTTACTCCTTCCTTTGCTTGGGATTTTTGGCGTTCTGAAAACTCATTTTGGACTTCCAATTCTTTTCCCGTTTTGATCAGGATTGTGAATGGTGAGCATGGGCATTAGGGAAACTAGCGGAGCAGAGGCTTAAAATCTGACACAGATATGACATGTTGCTATTATTATAGGTCCTTTTCCTCTTCCTTCCATAAAATTATAATTGCAGAATTTTTCCCACAGAGCTGCTCGCAGCTGCTTTAAAGAATTAAATGGCTCTTGAAAGAACCTTTCAGGTCTAGGGCTTGTTCAGAGGCGATGCATTTGTTTAATTTCTCTTTCATTTTGGCCTCCTGTTGAAGTTTGGCTGGAAGTGATGAAACAAGAGAATAGGAGAATCCAGTTTGTCCAGTCTACTTTCTTCATAGTATCTTAGTTAAGCAAAGACTGCTACCCTAACTATACACTTGTTTTGTACACAACACAATTCCTTTGTGAATTTTGAGGAGTTGGTGGAGGGATGCTTTAGCCTTGGCAACCGGGATAGGAACAATCACCTCAGTTGCAATCCCTGGATTAAGTCGTTTCTGGATTTAAGCTGTTGATTCTGTGGAAAACGATTTGGGAGCCTAGAATGTTGTGTTTACTTTTTGCTGGATATCTACAGGGCAGAGTTCACACAAGAGGTGGTTTAGGATCCATTCCTCCCCCCCCCCCCTTCCAGGTGCATTGATGGAGCTGGAACCGAGTTGGTTGCGGTTTGAGGTGACGGTTTTAAAAATTCTCTCCTGTTCCCAAGGATGCAAATCGCTTCGTGGCTCGTACATGGTAGGGAACCCTTGACCCAGGACAATATAGTTTGAACTGGTCCGCTTCTGTACACAAAGGACACAATCTAGCCAAAGTGGAAGACTCCTTCAGACCGTTTGGAGTCTCTCACCAAAACCCAAGAGGGCTTGTAAAATTGTGCCAAAGTTGTCTTCTGTAATTGACCAGATTTATTGAAATGCATCCTGAAAGCACCATTGCTATTTTCTTTGCAGCGTGTCTAAACTCCGTGTGATGGCGTGACTTTGCCTCTCCCCCCCCCCCCAATGTCTTTGTAACTGTCATCACATCTACATCCTTCTCCCCTAGTCCCATCCCAACTGGGTTTTTTTTAGGACAGTTAGTGGCTGTAGAAAGAGGACCAGGTGTTGGAAGAGCTGCGAGCTCCCTCTCCTTCGGACCATGCCTTTTTAGTACCAGCAATGACCACGTTTCGCTCTCCGTGCAGGTCAGAAATCGATCTTGTACCACAGGGTGAATTGGGGGGGGGGGGGAGGGGAGAGAGAAACGACGGTACTTAGCAGTTGGTAACTTCTTTCACGTGCCTCCTAGAGCGACCGTAGACTTCAAAGTGGGTTCAGGAGAATTGCTGCAGACCTCGGGTAACCCCAAGACCTCTGCTTCACCAGTGGAAGGAGTCGGGATTTCATCTGGGCCGCTAAGAAGAGCCCCTGAAAATAGAGCCAACCGCTTGAAGGAATCGTTCGATCCCTTTCCGATCACCAAACTCAAAAAGTATCTTTCTTAAAAGCTCTTTTATTTTTTTCCCCCTGCCTTGAAAAAATAATAATATAAAAGCTGCTTGAATTAACTGCAGAGAGGGGTGCTACCTTCACCTTGTCTGCAGCAATTCCTCTGAATTGTGTTGTTGTTTTTTAAAAAGCGTGCACAGCCTTTGTGCCTTTTCTTCGGACGCTGAAGCCACTCTAAATTTGGTGCCTTCCACGTGGATTGGACCACCGTTCCCATCACTCCCAGTTTTAAAAAAAACCAACAACAGCACCCAGTTAGATGCTGAAGAAATTTTTTTCTCTTGTGGTCAAAGCTGCCCCATTACTGGGCATGGAGGAGAGGAACCAAGATACAATAAATTTTGGTCATGTTTCTTAGCTTCAACATTCACACCTGAGTAGAAATGTCTGTTGTGCTTGTTAACGGCTGTTTCTTTTCTTCTTTTTTTAAATTTTTGTTGGTTTTGGGTTGTGACACAAGTTTGATCCTGTGGCAGGGTTTGCCTCTTGGCCTTGGGGAGGAATAAACCATGGCTCCTTTGTCCTGTTGCGTTGTAGAGAAAGGGGGTGAAGGCGATGGTCATGTGGCGAAAATGGGCTTTTGCAGTAGGCTTCCTTTTGGACAGTAAAGGGGATCTGTGCATTTTGTCTCCCCCCTCCCCAAACTCAGGAATGTTTTTTAAGGCAGCGAAGCCCACCTCCCTTTTCCATGAAACCCCACCCTTTCCGGATTCTCGTTAGCAAATACAGTACTATCACGGCAATTTGTAGGTATCTTAAATAGCATGAAGCGGCCTTAGTGCATTGTTTTTAAGTGCAGATTTCTTTGGTTTGAAGACATTAAAAAAATAAGATGGAAAAAATATATATGCTATATAAATATATAGAGATATCTAGAAACCTGGTGTTTTGACATCCAGGTTTTTCAGTGTTGGATCGCTAACCCTCACAGGTACCATGTGTGTAAACCATCCCACAGCTTCCTTTGTATGCATATTCCTTGATATGAGCTATGTTGCCATGAAAATAAGATTTTAAAACAGAGGAAAAACTTTAGCATTATTTCTTGGGTTGGGGTGGGGGGGAATGGATGAGCTTTTATTTTTTATTTAATATTACCAGTTTCAGTACTCGTTTATTTTTTAATACTCCATGGATCTTAACAAGGGGATTAAAATATGTACATATATTAAGCAGAAACTGTCTTATCAGCAATGTTGTTGGCAGCAAACCAGCCGAAAGCTGAGTCACACCACCCGGTGTCTCTTAAATCCGAATCCTTTCATCTTTTCTGTGCCACTGTTACTTAGATGAAGGCGTTTTTGATCATCCGTGGCCATCCCATGTTCCTCTTTTGTATCTGATATCACGCCAGACCGCCGTGCTTGAATTTTATTCTTTGTACACGTCCACCAATCCCAAGTATGTTTGTAACCAACATTGTGATATTCTGTAATTGTATTGCTAAAATGAACTATTGACTTAATAAATATAGTGTTCCTGCAAGTGTGTGGGTGTAATATTTGACAGATTTAGAAAGACGACGATAGAAAATAGTATCTATATAGCTCACGGTTGAACCAAAACTACGTAGGAAGTGGATTGTTAGATATTTTGCGAAATGTCTGCAAAAGCCTTAAGTCTGAGGGCTTTCAGAAATTCAAAAGAGTCGAATTAAAGTTGTCCAAACAATATGATTTCTTATTTAATGAACTTTTTTTTTTTTTAAAAAAAGCTGCTGGTCTGTCTTTAATAGAGGTTTGATGATGAAGAACTGGCTGTTTCTTCATTCGTAGTAACAGAAAGTGCATCGGATACATCGTAAGTGACACAGTGTTGCTCCATAACTTCCTTGCCTTGGATCACTGAGCACCTGATGGAACAATACGAAGATGTCTGTGAATTGTGAGCGAGAGATCGTTGTATACCTCACTGGGATATTGGAATATTGCATCCAGTTCTGGTCGCTGTGATACAGAAAAAATGCTGAGAAAAGCGTGCAGAGAATAGCAACAAAGATGATGAAGGGTCTGGACTGGAAGCTAAATCGTATGATGAACGGTTCATGGAGCAAGGTCAATCTTAACCTCATGAACCAGAATAACAATATCAAGAATTGGAAGGGACTTTGGAGGTCTTCCAGTCCAACCCCCAGTGTTGGAGCATCCACAACTTCTGGAGGCAAGTTTGATTGTTGTTCTAACTATTGGGAAATTTCTCCTTACTTCTTGGTTGCTTCTCTCCTTGATTTGTTTCCATCCGTTGCTTCTTGTCCTGCCCTCAGGTGTTTTGGAGAATACTCTTTGGGGGCAACCCTCAAATATTGAAACCACTGCTATCATGTCATCTCCAGTCCTTCTTTTCATTAGACTAGACATACCCAATTCCTGCAAATGTTCTTCGTATGTTTTAGCCTCCTAAAACATCCCCTTTGTTGCTCTTCTCTGCACTCTTTCTAGAATCTCAACATCTTTTTTATATCGTGGCAAGCAGAACTGGATGCAGTATTCCAAATGTGGTCTTACCAAGGCATTATAGATTAGCATTAATAATTCACATGACCTTGGTATCTGACTTCAATGCCTAAGGCAGGACTAGATCTCACTGTCTCCCGGTGATTGGCCCAAAGACACCCAGTCAGCTTTCATGCCTAAAACAGGATTAGAACTCGCCATTTCCCGGTAATTGACCCAAAGTCACCCAACCAGCTTTCATGCTTAAGACATTACTAGAACTCACTGTCTCCTAGTGATTGGCCCAGAGTCACACAGATGGCTTTCATGCCTAAGGCAGGACTAGAACTCACCATCCCCCAACGATTGGCCCTAAATTGTCCAGCTGGCTTTCATGCTTAAGACATTACTAGAACTCACTGTCTCCTAGTGATTGGCCCAGAGTCGTCCAGCCGGCTTTCATGTCTTAAGGCAAAACTAGAACTCACCATCTCCCAACGATTGGCCCTAAATCGTCCAGCCGGCTTTCATGCCTAAGACGTGACTAGAATTCACTCGTCTCCTAGTGATTGGCCCCAAAAGTCACCCAGTCGACTTGCATGCTTCATGCAGGATTTGAACTCATGATCTTCCCCACTTTCTAGCCTGATGCCTTAACCACTGGACAAAACAATTCCCTTAATCCTCTACCTTTCTGTAGGCATGATTTCCCCTTCTGGCAATCCACAGCTTTCCGGCAGTGAGTACGAATGTTCTTTGCCTTCTTGCATCTTCATGCCACAAATGGTGAGTCTCCATCTATCACGCAGCTTTGCCAGTTTTTTATTACCTGGCTGGCTGGCCATGTCGGCATATTCCAAGCGGCAGTAGACTTTCTACAATTCAACCACAGGAAGAGAGGCGCAGGGCAGTGGCTGATGGGTAACGGGGTACAGTTTTTGAGGGAACACGGCAAAGGGAACCTCTTTTAAGGAACTTGGGGTTGCTTTCTATTTTTATTTATTATCACCACCATCCTAAATCTTAACATATTTTCATGTAAAATGCTTTCATTTCATGGACTTTTTTTAAAAAAAAAAGGATTGGAAAACCGCATTGCGACGCTCAAAAGAATGGCAGATTTCAACTGTTTCTAAAGCTGGTTCGCATACAGGTAGTCCTTGACTTACAACCCTTCATTTAGGGACAGTTTAAAGTTATAACAGCACTGAAAAAAAGTGACTTGGGGAGATTTCAGAGTTGCTTTGAGTTCCGCCCTTCAAACTAAGCCATAGTTCATTAAACCATGATTTGTGAAACAAACCACAACTGGCTGGGTTTGTCTAACTAATATTTATATTTATAACAACTGGGCCAAAACTAATATTTTATTGGGCTGTTCACCGCCCCGAGTCCTTCGGGAGAGGGGCGGTATAAAAATTAAACATTTATTATTATTATTATTTATTATTATTAATAGTTTTCAAGTTTGGTGTAAGTTTGACTTACAACCTTTCATGTTACAACTCTTCAAAGTTACAACGGCTGTGACAAAAATGACTGATGACTGGTCCTCACACTTATAACGGTTGCAAAATTCAGGCACTTGGCCACAAGCCTATATTTATAGCAATAACAATTACACTTAGACTTATATACCGTTTCACAGTGCTTTTACAGCCCTCTCTAAGCAGCTTATAGAGTCAGCCTCTTGCCCCCAACAATCTGGCTCCTCATCTGACCAACCTCGGAAGGACGGAAGGCTGAGTCAACCTGGAGCCTGGTGAGATTTGAACTGCCAAATTGCAGGCAGCTGGCAGCCAGCAGAAGTAGCCTGCAGTACTGCACTCTAACCACTGAGCCGCCGAGGCTCATTTATGATGGTTGAAGTGTCCTAGGGTTACATAATCATCACTTGCAATGTGAGGATTTCCAGACACATTTTGAGAAGCAAAGTCGGTGGAGAAGTCAGATTCACTTAACAACTGGATGATTCATTTAACAACTGCGGGGACTCCTTTTAACAACTGTTGCCAGAAAGGTCGTCAAACGGGGCAAAACTCGGTGAGGAAGCTAGATTTACCTTACAATACAAACACATGAGCTGTTTAACAACTGCAGTGATTTATTTAACAACGGTTGCCAGAAAGGGGCAGAACTCAACAATGGTCTTGCTTAGTAATGGAAATTTTGTGCTCAATTGTGGTCGTAAGTCAAGGACTACCTGTATCTCCTTCCTTCAACTCAGAAATTACAAGATAGCTACCATTTAGGTGGAAAACCCACAGTTTTGGAGAGTCCCTTTGATATACGATAAAAGAGTAGCCCATTCACCTCCAGAGATTACTAAATAAGCATTTTACTAAGCTTGGCCAGCTTAAAATGTTGCTTCTTTGAAAAACCAAGGATGGTTCCAACTCAAACTTCCTGAGGGATGTGAGAAAACGATAAAAGAGTGTCCCTAGGCTTACTGGCCAGGTCAAAAAAAAGTCAAAATGGTTGCAAGCACCTGATGGCAGCCCCGCACCCTTTCCCCCCAGGTGTGATGCACAGCGAAACAGACGTGGTTTCGGTGGCATTGGCTTTGGCCCAAGGGTGGGATTCAAAACTCCCAGCAACTGGTGGCCATGGTGGGCGTGGCCTACCAGCACTTCCTGGGGTGGGGTGGGGGGTGATTTTTGCCTTCCCCTGGGTCCAGAGGCTTCCCTAGGGCCTCTGGGAGGGTGAAAACAGCCTCCCCCTGGATCTGTAGGCCCTCTGGACCATTTCCGGACTTCCTGAAGGCCCATTGTCCCGCCTCCCAGAGCCCCTGCCCAGACCGTGCGCTTACCTGCATCCAAAAAGGGGT
>JANHFN010009153.1:5996-21087 GCA_032468175.1 Toxicocalamus goodenoughensis | reverse complement strand
TTTTACAGTTCTTAAAGTGATAGCACTAAACTGTCTATCTTGGCTTATATATTCTTTACCCAAATATTCATTAGGTATCCTTATATTCCTAACAGGCACAACAAAAGACCCAGAGATTAGCTGGGACTTAGGAGACAGAGAATAGATGGGGGTGGTGCCAGTCAGAGGTGATATTTTCGGTTCTACGAACTACTCAAAATTTCTGCTACTGGTTCTCCAGAACTGATCTGAACCTCTGATTTCATGGCAAGAAAGCAATAAGCAATAGTCCTCTCTCATGAGGCCAGCTTCTTTGGCTTCAGTGACGCTGCCTCAACCACCTAAGCAAGGCTGTAACTTAAAGTTTTAATTTAAATAATCCTAGTATTATTTATAGTGATAAATTAATAACACAGCTAGCAAAGTTTTTATAAAACTCTAGTCTTATTGACTTAAAGTAGTATAGTTTGGAGAAAGGTAATTTCCATCTGTAAAAATAAATCTTCAAATGGCCAGAGAACTGACCAAAGGAATGCATTAAACTGCAATAACCTCATTTCAGTGGGGTCAAATTATTTAATGGTGTGATGGATTTCCGCTACAGAGGCTTCAATGTTGTTATGTCTCAACTGATAAGCATCATCATGTTTATTAAATAGATTGAACTTGGCCGCATGATCTTATACTGTGATCCAAGCCTTGCTGCTCAGGAGAACTGTTGTGAATTATCTGAAAATGTGGTAAGTTGGAAAAATAAAAATAAAATTTTTTAACAAAATGAATCAAAATTTCATGGCAATATTAGTGTGGTCTATTATTCGAAGCAAGCAAGTTTGGTGTCATGCTAGAAACTGGAAAACCTAATCCTGCTTTAGGCCCAAAATCTGCTAGTGACCTTGATTTAGTTACTTTCTCTCAGTCCTAGGAAGAAGCAACAGCAAAGCACTTCTGAAAAATCTTGCCGAAAAAAACTGCAGGGACTTCTAGAGAGAATTTCTGAAAATCGGGGATGATTGAACAAGATAAGGGGCGAAAAAATCATTTGAAAGATATTTTTTTTAATTTTGATGATGCAATCTTTATTCATTAAAAAAATATGTTCTACCCAGACCTAATGTTCTGGGAACTTGTGCAGCACAGTGAAATATCTATTTAAAAAATAAATACAATAGACATAGAAACACAAGCTAAAAGAAGTATATTTTAAAACTCTGCAGGAATAATGATGGCACTTCTTCCTAAACTTTGGTTAAAAAAAATCTTGAAATTTATCTACCATCCAAATGATAGATAATGGTAGGTAACAGAAGAACATCAGTGTCACAGGAAGAAGATCTGCACTGGAGCTCCTGTTGTTTCAGAGGCTTTACTCTATCAGTATATGTTCTAAGCATTTTGCTTATAGCATAGTTCACTCTATCTATGGATTAAGTAAATATAAACTAATAGCTGTTTAAAATAATAACAGCATTTACTGTAATTCCATTACATTATTATTGCCAGATTTTCAATTCAGATTGTTGAACCTATCAACACAGGTTATTTTTTTTTAAAATCACCATGGAAATGTAGTCTCTGAAGATGCAGAAGATGCTATAGATAGTATAATTTAATCTTAATGAACTAGACTTCAGTCCAGATAATATGTTTTTATAATTTCAGCATCCCTTGGAGAAAAACTTGAAAACTACTGCAGCATCACCATCAGTTGGTCACATTGGTAAAATACAAGCTCTTCCAATAATGGAAAAAAATCCTGAAGAAAAATGTTTTTGCTCTCAGAACAAGGTAATTATAGTCTTTCACATATGATCTATTAAATGTATAGTTCGATTTAATATTTTATTTTATATTGCACTGTTGTTCTTTTTTATATACTATTGAATATTAAAGAAAGTTGCACAGTATTTTGTTCTGTTATAGCCTTATATCATCTACAGTAGATGTGTCAGGCCACAATTCTCATAATCTGAGGTCTTCATGATCAATGGCCATGTTTAGAAATTATAATTATTATTTGATATGTTAGGGAAAAGCTTTGCTATAAATTGATTTATGCATATGAGAGGCAAGAGGAAAACTAGAGATGATATGATAGCAGTCTTGAGGGGTTGTCACAAAGAAGGGAGGGTCAACCTATTCTCCAAAGTACCTGAGGACAAGAAGCAACAGATGAAAGGAGAGATTCAACTTAGAACTAAGAAGAAATTTCCTGGCAGGTACAACAATTAATCATGGAATGGCTTGCCTTCAGGAGTTATGGGTGCTTCAACAACAATTTAAGAAGAAATTGGATAGCCACTTGTCCGAAATGTTATAGAGTCTCCTGCTTGAACAGACTAGAAGACCTCCAAGGTCCCTTCCAACTCTGTTATTCTGTTATAGAGGCATATGTTGCTCTGCAAAGAGAATGACTGAATTAAAATAATACAAGGTTGTCTGAAGTCTGCATTTTCTGTGAATTTCTTGATTATAAAACACATAGGATGACAAGGATGACACCAACTAGGAAGTTAACAGCTTACAAATCTACTATAATAAAGGATGATAACAGTCATTTCAAATTGACTGGAAAAATTACGTTGTTATGTTGCAATGATAGGATATCCAAACAATATGAGTGATTGCTTACAAAAAGATTAATTTATGAACCCATTCTTCAAAACATTAGCAAGGCCATCTGTAACTTGAGCTACTGGCTAAGTATCTTGACCAACATGGAAGAATATGGGTCATTTAATAGCCCAGCTCAATTGTTGCAACCTCTACATTAAAACAATGAACAAAACAATATGAGGACACTGGACACTAGCATTTTCCATAAACATTTCAAATACATTAGAAGCAGGGACAGTTCTGTACATCAGTATGGCAGTAGTCACTTGTGAATCAATAACAGATGCATTGCACAAAAATTGCATCTCTCCTTACTAGAAGGGTATCATTTAAGCTGTTGAGCCAGGCAATTTTCATGACTTTCATAAAGCATTGTTAATTAAAATAATGATATTTGCATATACTTTTCATAAACATAGAAGACATCAAGCTGTAGTAGATATTTTGCACTAGAATATATTTGATTTTCATTATTTCTGTCTCATTAAAGTATTCTTATGTCAGAACAGATATCTATTAACCTGCCATTCTAATTTTAAAATAAAATAAAGTGAAAAAGCTGAATACATAATATTGGGTTTATTTGTACATATGTATGGTTGTGTGCACCAAGGATGATAGTAATCAGCTCAGTTTATTCTGTTTCTCACAGAAAATTAATAATTTAAAATAGAATGTTTTAAAATTACAGAAGAAATTATGATAATGAATATATGATGCTGATGCTGATGATATCCCACATATTTGTAAAAAAGGACAGGTAGTCTTCAACTTATGACCACAATTGAGTCCAAAATTTCCATTGCAAAACAAGTGTTAAGTGAATTGCACCCCACTTTACAACCTTTGTGCCACAGTTGTTAAATGAATCACTCCAGTTGTTAAGTGAATCATGTGGTTGTTAAATGGAACAGGTTTCCCCCATTCACTTTGCTTGTCACAAGCCAGTGGGAAGATTGCAAAAAGTGATCCTCTGACCCTCAGATAGTGCAACTGTTATAAATACATGCCAGTTGCCAAGAGCTCAAATTTTGATCACATGACCATGGGGATGCTGCAATAGTTATAAATTTTTTTTAATTGTCATACGTCATTTTTTCCAGTGTTGTTGTATCTTTAAACGGCCACTAAATGAATGGGAGTTGAGGACTACTTCTGTATCTTCTAGGAGGGAAAACAAAAAGTGGGAGAAGATAAGATCTATGAACGTATCCAGAAATGTAAAGTCTCTAAGGCAGCATCACATGATGCATTGCGACTTTTTTCCCTTTCACTAAACTGGGTGTGGCCAGCACGTGACTCATCCAACTCACAGGCCATGAGTTTGACAGCTCTGGCCTAGAACAAGGCTTGAAAAGCTACTGTTTCCCAGATGTTGCTGAACTACAATCTCTATCAATCCATACAATTGTAGCTACAAATGAAGGATAGTGTAAACTGTAATTCAGCAGCATTTGCAATGCCACTTATTCCTGACTCCAAGGATAAAGGTACAAGACTGTTTCTCCCTGCATTAGAGAAAATGTTTTTTCTAATATCATCCAATATTATTCCAATAAGAAACATCAGCTTAGACTTCTTGAGCACCTTGAGCAACAAGTTCAAGATCAGAGTAGGATTTATTGTAGTAGTTGTAGGTGTCACCAAAGCACTTCCTTTTTCTATCAGTAATACTACCATTAGATGGAGCTCTGGCATATTATACAATTACACTTTATACTTACCCTGTTAGGCAGGGGTGTCAAACTTGTGGCGGCATCACATAACATATCTAGACTTCCCCCCCATTTGCTAAACTGGGCATGGGGTGACCAGCGCATAGCGCATCCGGCCCATGGGCAGCAAGTTTGACATCCCTGTTGTAAGGTCATTACTTGTAGGGCATTGTTTACTTTTTCCCCCAGCATAGGATTCTAGAATAAATATCCTAGCTTTATTCTCAACAGGGAGAAACAGGATTGCCAGGTGTAGCCGGTTTGCCAGGCCAGAAGGGAGAAAAGGTAAGACTTTACCAGCAACATTTCTACTGTCTTTTTATTTGGGTAGTGCAGTTGGTTCTTAAGAAACTGGAAATACATTTACATGTCCATATTTGTTAAGAAGAGAACTTTCTTTGGTATAATGTCCCAATGGAGATAAGTTCTATCCAGATAGATTTGCTTGCCACTGACTTTAACATCATTTAAGTAACTCTTTTTAAGCAAAGAGTTTAATTAGACTTTTTGTTTGTCTTTGTTTTTAGCAATTCCAGTTTTCAGAGCAAGAATCCTTTATGGATGTTGTTTGGTTTGAAGCTGGGTGTGATTTTTCTTTTTTAATCACATGGTTTTTGGCTTTGGATTTTTTTTTTTTGATGCCTTCTCAACATTCTCATTTAACTTTCAATGCAGTGTTATTTAACTGCCTGGCAAGTGTAATTTTTCAGTTTGTAATAAGCAGATGTCCAGTTCGTAATAAGCAGATTCTTTTAGAATCTTAGGCATATTTTTATTTGTTATTAACAGTTGGGAAATAAATAATAGCAAGTGAAACAACAACAGAAGGTAAAATTTGTCAACAGCTATTTTCCCTGCCAAATCCTTTCTATTCAATCTCTATTCAATCAGACCTCCATATTTTTTTCTCATTTTCTCTATTCCAAAATTCAAAATACTCTCTGCCCACTCAGCTTGCTTTAGAGTGTTCATTTCCCACCCTTAGTTTATGGTGTTCCTATAATTTGTTGCAGACTGCTTCTTTTGGATTCTGGTTATTACAATTCTTGAATTAAAATTGTCAATAAATGATGTTAATTGTTTTGTTGTTGTTGTTAAGTTAATTTTGTTCCATTTTGCATATTTTCTTTCTACAGTTGTTAAGTGAATCACTGCAGTTGTTAAGTTAATAACATGGTTGTTAAATGTATCTGGTTTCCCCATTGACTTTGCTTGTCAGAAAGTTGCAAAAACATGACTCTGGGAAACTGTAACCATTATAAATATGAGTCAGTTGTCAAGCATCTGAATTTTGATCATGTGACCATGGGGATGCTGCAATTGTCGTAAATGTGAAAAACAGTCTTAAGTGTTGATGTAACTTCAAATGACCATTAAACAAACTGTTGTAATTCAAGGACTACTTGTAGTTGGTTCTTACTTTATATCGTTTCATTTTGGCTATAAGGCCATCATAATTCAGAGATTGTTATGTCATGTTTGAATTTAATTTTAAATAATTGTCAGGTTCATGTTTCATAAAGGTTTTAAAAATTGCTAAGTATTATTTGGCTAAAAACAAAACAATCACTGATTCTAAAACCACAATTTAAAAAATTCAGTGGAATAGAGGTATATTATTTGCATGTAATGCCAATTGAGCTCAAATCCATTAATCTGTGGTAATTACTTATATATCCCCCATATTGAAAAACTTTTTATTTTAATATATTTGCATAAAGTTTACATGTATTTGCATAAAGTCTAATGCAATAGTTCTCTTTTTCTCTTTCTCTCTTTCTCTTTCTCTCTGTGCACATGCAGGAGAACTATACATGACTTAAGAAAAAAGGCAATACCTTTCCCCATAGCAAAAGCCGTAGTATCATGCTTAGATGTTATTTCAATGCTCCTTCTTGAAGATCAGTTCAAAGGCCTTACTCTCCATTCTTACAGTTCCTAGTTTGAAACTACCAAAGTGTTTGGACAGAACAATCCTCCGGAAAAAAAAGAGTTCCCTAATACACCTCATGTAGGATTGTCAACAGGCAATTTCCAATCCTCATTGTGCTTTCATTAGAGTTTTGCAATTTCTGAAAGCTTTCAAATATTTGGCATTCCCTTCTCTCATACAAAACAGGTTGCCCTATTTCTGCCTTGGCCTTTTTATTTCTTGGTAATTTTATTTTTATGCTTTTTAATCGGTCAACAACATATCTGTTAAGGATGTCGCAGTACAAATACTATTTCAATTTTTTTAAGTTTGAAATCATATTTAAATAATCAAAAAAAATATATAATATCACCTAGAACAACTTCCAAATACTGTATGGCAAATAAGCAGTGGAGTTGATCAATGCTATAAAAATTCTTTAACTGTAATTCAATTAAAATAAATTATTTTTAAAAATCAACAAAATTAAGAAATTCTACAAAATGAGTAATAATGGTTAGAGTTTAAATTAACATTTTATTTGTTTTTATTTATTTACATATCAAACTCAGTAACCACCCACCTCCCTCACAAAGTTATTTTGTTTCACCTCTATTAATAGAATACTACTTTGACAATCAAAAAATTGGCGGTCATGGCAGTCTATCAGTTTTCAAAATCTTTTCATTCTTATTTTTATTTCCTACTGGTATCAATGTCTGCCTTGTTGCTTGTTTGAAATTTGATAAATCAATGCTTAGATTGCCAATACAACTAAAAATATCAGGTCCTTTCCCCTACTATTCCATTAAATGTGAACATATTTTGTGGCTTTCATTTAAAAAAATACTGGACTATTGACACAATTATATGCAACCTCACTTTCAGCTCATATTTTGTAGGCTTATAGTAAGATACCATAAAAACTCAACATATTTTCTTTATCAATGTTCCATTAGTAATGCTGTGGCCAATTTAAATCCAATTTTTGTTGCCAAGGTAACCTTCTGGGAAAGTAGAAATTGTGAGAAATATACTCAAAACAACTCTGCCTTGATTGTGCTAAATATAAATCAAAGTAAGGATGTGCTTTAATAGGCATTCAAAATACTGTTACAATATCTCAACATCATCAGCATTTTCTATATATCAAATTTCAGCAACACATTCCTTTCTCCTTTTTCAATTATGCCACTGGGGATCATGCTACCTAAAATGACCTTTGACTGATCAAGAGATAAAGCTGTGCCCAGTGATCTATGCAACATATTTAATCCCTAACTTGAGACTGTCTGGAATTCAGCAAGAAAAAATTGTTTGTGTCTAGAATTACATGGGAGGAAAAACTAAAAATGAGTTTAAGGTCCTATATTTTTTCCCTCTGTTCTACAGAGAACAAAGCTATGGAAATCACAATCACTGTTCTGGAAAAGGAAAGGTATAAAGGACTTTAAAAAAAATGTTTAGTTATAATTCTGATAAATGTCAAGGACTAAACTTAGCTTTCATAATCTTTTACAATTCAAGCTGAGTTTATATAATGAATTAAGCAACTCATTATTTAACCATGGTCAAATAAACCAATGCCATACTTTTTTTCCTTTTATCTTCCAGGCATGCTTAAATCCCATGGTTAAAATTCTCTTTCTTGTTTTCTTCTCTTGACATTCTTATCAATTTTATCCAGGCCTATTTGTACTTTCCATAAAGTAACTCTAATAAATCTCCCATATTGCTCTTTGGGTACATTATTTGTATATCTTTTTTATTTTTAAATAATTATTCAAGTTCACATTAAAATCTATTTTGTGGGTCTTCGAAGGAGTTTATTCATCTTTGGTGACAACTTTTTCCAATTAAAAAAGTTCCAGTTATTTCAAAACCCCAGAGATCAAAGATTTCCTTTAAAGTAGCCATCAAGTGCTTTAGTAATCAACCTTCAAAATCTTATTTTTATCTTATTGAAATGTAAACGAAGTAAGTTTTTTTCCATAAAAGAGGATCTTTCTAAATAGTTGCAAAAGGTTTATTTAAATCAGTTTCACATACGCTTAACATTTAAACTGTTTGGAAACAAAATCAATCTTTTGCTATATGTTGCAAAAAGTTACAAAAATAGATCTTATAAAATTGGGAAAAGGTAGTTTTTATTCTCTTAAATGGATTGAAGAGAAACTCATCCAGTAGCTATAGTTCTGTAAAATTTTCAATCTTAAAGAGGCAGTACAACAAAATAAAAACCAAATTGTTTGCCTTTTTTTTTACCCTGAAAGCTAAAAGGTTTTGTATTTTTCTTAATGATTTTTTAAGCTTTTTGTCATTTTTGTCATAATGTTTTCCACCCTGTAATATTTCTTCTAGATATTAGAGGTCAGAATTGTATATTACAGCTGTATAGCATAGTCCTCAATGGTTGTGTTGATTTGTTGGTTGAGCTTTTATCTTGATTATCAATTATATATTTTTTCACTGTCATGGGCTTTTATATGGTGCCTTTAACTAGTATTAACTGCCCAGCATTATGAATTTGAGATGGACAGTCATATACATTGAAACAAATAAATAACATTACATTGAAACAAATAAATAACATTACATTGAAACAAATAAATAACATTACAAATAAATAACATTACAAGTGTAGTAGACAGATTTGTTAAAAGACTGTTTATGAATGTCCTTGAATGTACCATTTGCCTTTTACATAATGTTTGCATTAAGTCTTTTCATTAAGTCACCTACCACTATCTCAAGATTCCTGTTACTCATTGCCCATTCATATACATGAAATGATGTGTATGTGTGTATCCCATAACCCAATGCTCTTGCATACATTTCACTCAATTAACATGCCCTTATTATTTTAATATTCCCTTTTAACTTCAGTTCATTTTAAATAATTTGATAGCTTCATTTATTATCAGACTAAAAAGTGCCAATAATCTTGTTTTCAAGTAAATAAAAAATAGCACATATTTTATTGCATAACTCAAGTTTTATCATTTCTAAATCCTTTATACTTTTTAATTTAAAATCTGAATGGGCTGCAGGCTATGACTGGCATACTATACAACATAAAGCCTATCACTTTATTCAGAGCTATACATACTTTACCATTTTTAAAGTTTAGGAAACTACTATACTTTGTGTTGTGATTTATGAAAGCTACAATAATAACTGATGAAAAAGGTTGAGGTAGAAGTAATGAAATAATAATGAAAATAGCCAACCATATGGTACAAAACTACCTTTTGACAATATTAGTATCCTACCATAGATCAGGTACTGGTGAGTTGAATGCCTGGTTGAACTTGAACTTTTAAGTATCACAGTTGCAAGATAGAATGAATTACTGGTACTTCATTTTTGGTTTTGGGTTTTTCCTTTATTTAGTAGCCATTTACCAACCAAAGTTTATTTATTTATTATAGTTATAAAGCAACTGAATGCATAATAAGTATCATTTTATAATCATCCCTATTTTTTAAAATGTAAGTAGTAGACAGAGTTGTGTATAAATTCAGAAAATGCCAGGATATACCAATACTGATATCAAACAGACTTGTAGCCTGGCTAAAATATCTGGAAACAATACAGAAAGTAGAACATGATGTAAGACTGCTTCCCTAGGGTAGCCAAAAAAGCTGACACAAGTCATTTCTGCCCATGTTACTCTTTTTCTTAAATACTGTAGTGCTTGCTAATAGCATATAGTCATTTAAATGTTGTCCTGCTGATGAGACTGAGCAAACTAAACATGCTTACATTTAAACCATTCAATGGAAAGCACTAAACATCATTACTTTGATTCACTGGATTTGAATTTCTGGAGCAAGTGCAGCATATGTGACTTGATTTGCTCAACCCCCTGCTCACATGCCAATAAGTAAGGGCTGCCAGCTGGATTTTACAGGTGCAGGTCTTTGAATTTCTGTGAATGAAAAGTGTGATTTAAGAAGGCAGGTATAAAAGCTGCAAGGTATTTTCTATAGAAGCAATTTACTATATATAAAAGACATAGTGACTTGCAGAAATGCCTTTTAAAAAATAATATGAACTTTGTCCCTTGGCTAATTGCTTTCTACCAATTATAACCTGCTCATATTTTTTAGGAATAGTAAGGGTTGGAAATATTTCTCAAAAAAATATTGCTTATCTCAGATTCTGTTGCAGATTCTGTCTTTATTTTCATGATGCACTCTGGATTTTGCTCATTTAATTTGTTACTACTAGTGCTGTTAAAAAAAGTATAGCTAATGTTTTAAATATCCCTTTATTCATGCAGATGCTAAAAGAATAACTTTTTTCTTACTGAAGCCCATGGCAGAATAAAAAATATTAATGTTAGGATTAGATTTGGCCTAAATGTATTTATGGAATGATGTATTAAAGAAAAACTTTACTGAAGTTCCTGTGGAAATGTTTATTCAAGATGGATAGATGAATGTAAACCTAAATTAAAATTTAGTATGATTAAAAACAGACCATCCATATTAGCCCATGTCCTTCCTTTTTCCTCTATTTCAGGATTAAGGGGGGAAATGTATGTTTTCATTTATGATTAACAGCATTTGCTCCATTTGTTGAATCTGGACAAACTGCAATTAATCATATTGTTAATGGAAACAAATTAGTTAATGTATTTGTTTAAAATGTTGAGCCATGTCCAGCACAAACAACAGGTAAGGTACTTATCTGAGAATTTACTACACAGCAAATCAAGGGCAGACTTGGATGATCAAACAGTCATTTGAATTACAGTACCAAGATAAACAACTGGCCCAGTGGTGGGATTCAAAAATTTTTACTACTGGTTCTGTGGGCTTGGCTTGGTGGGCGTGACATGGTTTGGTGGGTATGGCAGAGGAAGGATACTATAAAATCTCCATTCCCTCCCCACTCCTGGGAGAAGGATCGTGCAAAATCTCATTCCCTCCCACTAACCTGCTTTCTAACTCCGTTCTCCTGTGCAGGGCAACATAAAAGACCCAGCCGATCAGCTGGGACTCAGGAAGCAGAGAATAGATGGGGCAGGGGCAGTCAGAGGTGGTATTTGCTGGTTCTCCGAACAAGTCAAAATTTCCGCTATGGTTTCTCCAGAACTGGTCAGAACCTGCTGAATACCATCTCTGAACTGGCCTACATTTCCTATTCCATTTTTGCCACAATTTTTTAAATTTTTTTTAAATAAAAGTTGCAGTTTGATCTAACTGGAATTTGAACCAACATAGATGGAATATATTTAAGGATTACTTTTGTGTCCATTTTGATGTGCACATTTGAACTTTTTCAGAGAAAAAAAATTGTAAAAAGTTCATTGTAAAATAATTGATAAGCATTAGGTGTTATGCTTTAACCTAACCAGAGTTTGACACAAGAGTTCTATTTGTACCATCCTGTAGGTTAAAAAAATATCAACTTTAATATTTTATATAGATAGTGTATATCTCAAAGTTTATGAAGATGAATTATAGTAATTAAATATACACCCACTTTTCAAGCTACTCTTTTTTGTGGGGGGGGGGACAAGAAGAAAGAAAAGCAATAAGAAATAGTGAGTCAAAGAAATTAAATGAATAAGAAAAAGAAAAGAAAACATACTTAAAAGTAATTTATACCATTACCTTCACCTATCTCTTCCTTTTGATCCATTCTTTCTTTCTTTGCAATTCATTATTTTTTTTCTATATAGGCAAACTACCACAGTATGATTCCCTTCATTCTCATCACTCACATTTATCTTCCATACACATTTATTTAGCACCAATTTTCTTACCTCTACTTCTTTATATTTTCCTCCACATATTTAACTACTATTTTCCCACTTGTATTAAACTTTCTCTACATTTTTTTCCTGATATGCTCAATTCTTTTCCACCTGTATTATGCTTAAATCACAATATACTTGAAAACATATGCTTTTTTCCAAGCACATGTTTACCAAATAATCACTATTTTCATTCATCCTTGGATTTCCAAATGGCCAATTGCAGGGTTCATTTATGAATTATGACTGGTGAAGAACTACAGGTTAGAATTTTTTTAAAAAGGTAAATCATAGAAAAATATGACTATGGTAGAGAAAGATGATATGAGCACCGGAAATGACTAGCACATATGTGCGAAGGGAACCTTTACCTTTGAGAAAGAAGAGTATAATATAGCACCAAAGAGTCTTTGACTTTGAGGCTCTACTGGTCTCAAAAGATCTCAGCTGAACTCATCTCCTGATGAATTCTATCTTTGATGGAAAATTGAAGGACCACTCAGGACAGAAGACTCCTGAAAAAATCTGATGACTTGCCCTTCTTAATATTTCACCTTCATTTCTTGGTTGCTAGCTGACAACCAAGAGAAAAACACATCCTTATTGGATTAGCAATTCTCCAGATTTCTTAGTCAAGAGGCAATTCCAGCTTCTTTATTGAAAATCACTGGACATTGTAAGGAATAAGGTTAATCAGGAGGTCAACCTCTGCATGAAACATAGCAATTGACACCTATCTAAACAGTAGATTGAATACTTGGTTTTTCCACTGAGCAGAATCTAAGTTTTATGATTTTGCAAAACATTCCACAAAATATGACTTTAGAAAATATCATTTAGTAGAAAAAGCATATTTACATTCTCAGAATTTTTCAAGTCACTGTATAAAATTACAGATTATTCATTATGTTCTTGTTCTTGTAGTATTATTGTAACAATCCATGATCAATAACAATCCATGATCAAGCAAAAGAACCATATTTGGAGGGTTAAATAGTTTATTAAATATTTTACAACTTGAGCAATGGGACTTACCTAAATACATTTACTTTGATAGGGTGAAGAAGGAGCTAAAGGAGAAAATAGCATTCCTGGTTTGCCTGGAACAAAGGTAGGGTAACACTTCTCTGTATGTTTTATATGTTTTTGAAAAGTGTTTATGTATGCTGCCTAGAGTTTTCTGATTAGGTGGCCTACAAATCTAAATCAATCAATAACACGCAACACACTCTCCAGCCATATGTCTTCTTTTTTCTTACCACTTTTAGAAAGGTTTGATGGTACCAGGAAAAATGTCTGGTAGAAAGAGATTTGGAGAGATTTTTAAGTAGGCAGTTTTAAATCTTCCAAGTATGATCACCAGCAAAAAAGCACATTCATGTGTGAACAGTAACTGCAGTCACCGCAATGTTACAAGCCAGTTCTAAAAAGTTTCATATAACCATGCCTTAGTTATATTGCAAAATTGCATTCTAGTCATTTCTATAATTTAATTTTCAAGAAAAATAGTAGTGGTGCAATGAATAAAAATATTATGGATGGAAAAATAAATTCATTTATGATTTCTGTTAGACCTGGTCACTGTTTTAATTTTAAACTGATAAACATTTTCCCTTTCAGAATCAATATTAGCAGTTCAAATCAGCCTTCTCCAATCTTCAGATATATAGACATCAATTCCTAGAACTCTCCAAGCAGTTGGAGTTAAGAAATCTAGGAGTTGAACACAACTGGAGAATACCCAGATTACAAAGGTCTGCTCTATGCATTGCTGCAGAATTGAGGATTTTTTTCCATCTTAGATAAGATGTCAGCTGGCCTAATGGAGCCTATGAAAGTTGTTTAGAATTCAGTATCTTCATCTTAACTTCCATAAGTAAATTATTCTTTTATATGAAATTATTCCCAAGTTAGACATATAGTAGTTCTATATAGTAGTTTCAAATATCACAGTGCACAAAAGATTTGAGTCATTTATTTGATGTTTCAATATTTATGACATTTGCACTTTTCTCCAAGCTTCCAATAGTAATAGAAATTCATGTTTCTTCTCTGTCCTGGAGGTACCAATTACCTTTTTGTGTTTTTGATATTCTGCCGGAAAGTAAAGGTCAGAAAAGGCTGGAGGAAGAACTTTAATTATTTTTATTTCTTCATTAATGCAATATTTTTAATGACCAATGAATAATAAGAGTTGATGCAGTTTACAATTTGTTTTAGGGAGAAAATGGTCTGATTGGTGTTCCTGGCACTTCTGGTGAAAAGGTACATTTATAATCTTTGGGTCCGTAGTTTGTATTTGGCTGTCAGAATAGCAGACATCTTTTATATATGAAATGCTATTTATTTAACACTGTCAAATATCAAGTAAGCTAAGAAGAAAATGCAAATACATTCATGATTTTTATAATTATGTTACCACCAAGTTGATGGCAACTCATAGTAATATAAACGTACTTTAGAATGATCTGTTCTTAACTTGGACCTTCAGATCTTCCAACAGTGCATCCATCACCATGTAATCAAGTCCATTCACCTTTCTTTTGGTTGTTCTACTTTTTTTGCTTTCCATCTATTTTGTCCAGCATTATCAATGCTCAAAAGTTTTCACATAATGTATCCAAAATATGGTAATCTGAGCCCATTCATTCATTCATTCATTCATTCATTCATTCATTCAACAAACTTATATAGCTACATTTCATTGAATCTGACTCTGGGCTGCATACAATCAGTAAACAATGTCACAATCATTTAAAAAAAGGGAAAACAAGATTGCTGGAGAAAAAACATTTGTGCCTCAACTAAGAACTTCAAGTTGATTTATTTCTTTTTCTTGGCTATCTATCCTATTCTCAGGAATATTTTCCAATACCAAAGTTCAAAAGCCTCATCACTTCCATTACACTCTGCCAAATCCAATTTTGTTTCCATAAAATGTCACAGAAAAAGCCTTTGCCTGCATGATTTTAAACTCTGTAGCTAGAGATGCCCATCTTTCAGTACTACACCATGAACCAAAATCCTGTGCATCCATGTGTTTTTCTTAGTTAAATTCAGGAATGATTTGCTAATCATACATTATGAAATAATGCTTTGGCA
>JANHFN010009151.1:4268-15580 GCA_032468175.1 Toxicocalamus goodenoughensis | reverse complement strand
GAAAACGGTTTACATACTATAATCTTTAAAAGTGTCGAATGTAAATATGAGGGGTTGCAGGAAAAATTTCTAGTTCTACAAAGCTGTTGTGACATGAAGTTTCATCTTTCTTCTTTTCCCTTTTCACAACCTAGTAGAAGGTTGGCCATGTAAAATATAGAATCATGCTAAACAATTTGACTCCCTTTCTAAAAGCTGTAAATTTCCAGTTTTTTCCCCTGACTTTGAACCTTTTCCACAAATCAGATATTGCCCTATGAGATAGCAGAGATAATTAATATCTATCAAGTAAATTCCTACTGAATATTTCTTAAAATGCTCAAATATCCCTAAATATCTAAAAGAATATTTATTGTACTTCTTAAAGTCATTAATTATGTTGTTTTCAAAATTATTTTGCCTTTCTCGAATTGCTTTCTTGTTTTCCCTCTTATTCTCATTTGGAATAGCCTTATTTTTAAAAACAAACTAGTACCTTTTGCAATGAAAAAGAAAGGTGATATTTCAGCAATACAAAAATACTTACTTTCATCAAGCTGAATGGTTACAACTGTATTTTTGAAAAACATGATGGACATTATAAACAGAATTTGGTCTTCTTGGCCTTCTGTTTTAGGTTCATCTTAAAAATGCTTTATTCTGAGTTTCTGCTTTGGACATTTGACATTTACATGTAATATTTATTTATTTATTTATCAATTTGTATGGCTGTCCATTTTACAAAATGTCTCAGGATGGCTTGAAAATATTATAAAACTCTTATCACAACATCAGTAGGTTGAAATATGTATGAACATAAAAGTCTCTAGCATTTTTTTATATTGCAGAATTATTTCTTTCTTTAATTGCTGTTAGTTTTATGACTCTAAATATTCAAGATTAATCATAAAGTGATTGATTATTGAAACATTTATTCCATTGATTCTCCCATGAGCTAATTTTTAAATTTCCTTTGAATAAGATTAATATCAATCATTAATAATAATTAACAATAATGATTTTATAAAAACAGCAATAAGATCCTGATTTCTTCTATGTTTGCCATTATTAATAATGTCTATAAATGGTGTAAAAATACCCCTTAAAATAAAAACAAAATAAAGCCTAAATAAAAACAGTACATCTAATATGAAGCTGTAAAATTAGTTTAAAAAATAGATTGAAAAACCATTGTATATCATTAATATTTATAAAAACAAGAAAGAATAGCCAGATGTATTCTAATGAATTGTTCCATAAACCTATATGTCAAACTGTTTTTTTTTAATGAACAGTAGTAATACTTCAGAGGATTGTAATCACAGTGAACAGGCCTTTTCCTGAAAACTGAGGGATTCTGACTGTTTCATTTGAGAAAAGGTGATATTTGAGCCAACTCCCAATATTGAACTCTGTGTTGTATCTTAATTTAAGGGTGGAAAGATTGTTTAATATCCATTAAAATATGGTATATTAGACTGCAGCTAGTATTACCAATGGTGATTTCTTTTATTTTATCAGGTATAATGGACAACTTGAAAGATGGCAATCAGACTTCTTGGCCTAAAGAGTTTATATTAATGGGGATCTCAAATCACTGGGTGACAAATATTGCACTTTTTGTGACATTTGTCTTTATTTACATGATGGCCGTGATAGGCAACTTGCTCCTTGTACTTCTGGTCATAGTAGATTCTCACCTTCACAGCCCAATGTATTTCTTTCTCTCCAACTTCTCTGTCTTGGAGGCTTGTTATACTTCAACTGTGGTGCCCCAAATGCTGACTCATCTCCTGTCTGAGGAAAGGATCATTCCTCTTATTCGCTGTGGTATACAACTCTACTTCTTCCTTTCATTTGGAATTACAGAATGCTTTCTTCTTAGTGTAATGTCATATGATCGTTACATTGCAATTTGTCTTCCACTGCACTATAGCCTCACAATAACTAAAAATGTCTGTATTTCAATGGCAACTGTTTCTTGGGTGGGAGGTTTATTTTTTTCTGCTATAAATACTGCATTTACTTTGAACTTATCCTTTGGTAACCACAATAAGATTGATCATTTTCTCTGTGAAATGCCTGCCTTAGTGAAAATAGCTCATGGAGATACACATCAAGCCAAAATGTGCATGTCTATTTCATGTTTATTTACTTTGGTCTTACCACTTCTATTAATTCTTATGTCATACACTCGTATTTTGTATTCCATATTTGGAAAAGGTTCTCTCACAGGGAAGCATAAGGCCATCTCCACATGCTCTTCTCACATGATGGTAGTTTCACTTTTTTTTGGATCAGTCCTTTCAATATATATGCAACCAAAATCCAGCACGTCAAAGGACTATGTGAAAATGGCTTCTGTGTTTTATATCATCATTACTCCAGCACTCAACCCTCTCATATATAGTTTGCGAAATAAAGAAGTGACTCAGGCCCTGAAGAAATTAATATATAAAGTTGGAGATATTAACTGATACTGTGAAATCTGGATTCCTGGAGGGATCTTTATCTCTCTAGGATGCTTCAGAATTGTTTTTATATATCACTCATAAACAATATAAGACTTGGATTTTCTTTTTGAGGAGAAAATATTGCAGATGCTTTTCTAAAATAGTCTGCATAAAGATGTGAGTCAGGTAATCGGAGATGTCACCTACTAGAAAGTTCAAATTCCTGCCGTGTACTTTCCTTCCAAGAACTTTGGGGTTTTGTTTTTTGCTTTATTTTTGTAAAAAATATATAGTGGGTTACAGTGTATAAACTCATATTAGAATGGTGTGCTGGCCTAATAGTGAAGATGTTCATCTTCCACTCAGAAGATTGAGAGTTCAATCCTAAATAGTAGCAGATATTAATATTTGGAGCTCAAAGAAAAAATATCTGCTGTGAACTCTGCACGGTATCAGGAAGGGCATCTGCCTAGTAAATGCTCAGTTGTATCCAGTTGCCCAACTCTATTCTGAATTAAGAAATTACAGGGTTACCTCATATTCTTCATAGCATGCAAGGTGTTAACCCTGAAGCTGACCTGGCTGTGGCCATTTTGGGGCTTCAGTGCTGCCACAACTGGAGCCATGAGAAAAGGAAGGGGAAGTAGCTACAGCTGGGGTGCTGTAGCCAAAATAAACTACTTTCTCTTGGGAACCAAGGACATTACCACTAGATGTCTGGAAGGAGGGGATTGGAGTCATCTAGCAACTGGACTATATCCTGATTGGACCATGTGATTGATCGTTGGGAGAAAGTAAAAGAACTTTTACTTTTAATTAGGTGAAAAACCGCAGGAATATTTTCACCAGGTCATGCCAATATGTCATGTCCAATAAATCTATTCTTAAAGAATCAATCTGCCTCAGAGTTTTGATTGTTACTTGGAACCCTGACACCAGTGCTATTCTATATGTCTATATTTTAATTATTCATTTAAAATAAAAGATAAATTGGGATAAGACCAGAAATCTAGTAGAACCAAGGAAGATTTCTCTATATATCATTGCGCTGGTCCTTACACAGGATGGAATTTGATAATTATTGAGAATTTTTCCTTTTTTGGATATAACATTCAATCTAATTAACATATCCAAGAGAAAGACCTCTGCAAAAAGTTCTAAAAGTTAAGAATAGAGCACAAGAAATGAAAAATAAATTTCTATCTAAAGACCAGTTTAATGTGAAGTATTATTTCACATATATCATTTATATTGAAAAAAAAATGAAAAAAGAAATGTAAGAAATATATAAAAGAACTAAAGTGGAAAAAAGAAAAAGAAAGAAAAGGTTTAGGAAACAATGCAGGTAAAAGAGAAAGGAAACAAAACATTTAAAGAAGTCATTTACGATTTTAATTACAGCAGTTTTAGTAAAAAATGTTACCCTCCCTCCTTCATATAAATAAACATAACCCATTCGTCCCCTTATTCAATACTTGCTTAATTGTGAAAAAAAATAGCTTGATCTATTTTCAGTAGAAAGTCCAAAAAAGGTTCCATATTTAGCAAAAGCACTTGCTATTTTATCTTCCATTCTTGGTACGTCAATATATCTTTATTTTTACATGCATAATAATCTTTCAAGGTGGTGAAATAGCATCCTTTTCTATAAATTTGTTTTATCATAAACAAATATATGCTGCTTGAGTGGTTCAGTTATACTACCCATCTTTCTATAACTTTCAGTCCCTTGAATAATACATTTATCATATTTCAAATTTCTAGCCCATAAAAAGGAATCAAAATAAAATTTCTCCCCCTCATATCTATAACTTTTTCCAATGATTAATTTCAATACATCCACTTCAATACATCCACTACAATCCACTCTGTTAACAAATTTAAACATTCCTCTTTCACATAAAGATAATTTTATCTATTCATTTAATTCACAATATACTTTACATGATGCAGTATTCAAAATTTAATTTAAATTTATTTCATTTAATCCATTCATTTCTTTTAATTTTCTTATTCCAGAATCCTGATAAGTTTTTGACTTTAATTATTTTATGTCTAACTAGTTCCTTTTTTCATACTTTACTCTTTCTTGGACTGAAGGTATATTCAACCAGGGTTGCTTTAGTTCTCTGCTGATTTGGAGGCTTTTTACGCCTAACCTTGGTTCCATTTAAATGTGTTTTGGGGGATTGGTGAGTTCCAGTTACTTTGTGCAATTTCCAGGAAATTTCTAATATCTGCTACAGAAAACATTCTTTTACAGAAACTGAAATAAAGCCTTAAGAAACTCAGCTATCCTTTAATCATTATTAATTGGAAACACTTAATCAAAGAAGTATAAACAGCAGAAATGTTGAATAAAGTGATCATGGAAAGTTGGAATTCTTGAGTGTAGAAAATAAAATAATATAATAAACTGAATGCAGTAAAGTGCATTTGCTGAATTTCAAGAAAGTGGATAAAGAAACAAAAAACAATGATGAGTTGGATTCAATGTCAAGTCAATTTAATAAGAAAAGAAGCTTTTATACATTCTACATAACTTATCCAGCATTAAATATCAATAATACACCATCTTATAAAAAATTCTTTAAAATTATAATTTAATGTAAATTTTAAATCTTTCATCCACATATTTTCCCATCGTTCAAGCATCATATTGTATCCAAAATACTTTGCCTACCAAATCATACAATGTTTTATACATTCACTTTCCAAATTCAATTTCAATAACATTTCATAAATCTTATCAAAAATATGCTTATCACTACCACACAGTAAGATTTCCAATTCATTTTTAGCAAAATCAAACCTATAACTCTTTTTATCTTATTTAAATTGTTCTTTCATTAGTTGATATGTAAATCAATGGCAAACATAATCTTCCGATTAAAGTTCTTCCCTCAACTTTAGTGTATGATAATCACAATTGAAAGATAATATTTTACAATACAGTCTGGCTTTGCTACAATTTCTTTTCTTAAAAAACCTTTCTGGGGGGACACCCAAATAGGCAACTTCATAGAGAACCTTGTTTTATATTTATTCCAAAACAGTGGTGGTATGCTACCAGTTCAGACCGAGCCGGTAGTAAAAAAAAAAGCCTCCAATAATCAGCTGAGAAGAGGAAAACAATCCAATCAGCTGAGAGGAGAAAGAAGAAAAAGTGAAGAATCAGCCCTCCCACCGACCCCTGCAATTTTCTCTTCTTTTTTCTCTCAGCTGATTGGCACTGCAGGCCTAATCTGGTGTGGGGAAAGCTGTACGCGCATGTTAGGTATGCGTGTATTAGGTGCACGTGCATTAGGTGTGTGTGCATGCGCACATGATCACTGAACTGGTAGTGGAATGGGTAGGATCCCACTACTGTTCCAAACTCTTAGTATGGCACATTTAGCAAAATAATTATTAAAATTAACATTAACTTTATCATACCATAAATAACCATGCCATTCAAACATTAATTTGTAGCCCTCTAATTCAAGTTGCCTCTTATTCTGGAGGTTAACCCACTCTTTTAACCAGGCCAGACAGCATGAATCAAAATACAATTTCAGGTTTGATAAATCCAAAGTCCCTCTTCCATTCCATCTTGCAGTAGTTTGTACCTAATTCTTAGGTTTTTTTCCCTTGCCATATAAACTTAGAAACATCGCTCTTCCATTGTTTGAAGGGATTATCAGTTGCAAGGATTAATATATATTTGTATATACTAATTTACTTTTATATTTGTATTTGTCAACATAACCCCTAAGTATTTCACCTTTTTCTTGATCCTAAAACCCAACTTTGAATCAATATGTCACTGTTCTGAGATGACATATTCTTGATCAACATCAATATATTCACCACAGAAAAAAATATATATAGTAGCCTGCAATTTTACCTTTACTGCCATCACCACAGCTAAATGGTTTAGAGATGAGTTGGAGAAAGATATTCTAAATAAATGGGGAAAACTAAGAAGTAAAATTAAAATTATAGTATCCTCCACTTTGTCTGGGTTTTTTTCAGTGTAAAATAAGTTTCCATCTCAAATTACGTGTAAAACTCACTATTTTCACTAGGTAGTAGTAATAAAAATACTTATATCTATACTTGGCTGTTGATCAGAAATAGCAATTTTACTAATCACAATAAAATTAAGACCTCATCATTTCAGTCTTAACATGTAGGTTATAGTTGTTGTTGTTTTTTAAAAAAACAACAACAACAGTGAAGCAGGTTTATACATTTTTATGTAATTTTCAAATTTTCACTTAAACAATTGAATTAGATTAGTAGGATAACAAAAACTTGAGGCATTGTTTCTATAATAATTACTTCTAATTTGAGATCTTTCATATCTAAGTGAACTGTTAATACATCTTTGTTGCAGGAATTTTCTAAAAGATAATTCTTGGAATCACATGGTACAAATTCACAACTTCTTCAGATTTTAAAATACATGCAAAAAGTCAATTCAAAAGTGTACTTTCCCAGAGTCTCATAAAAGCACCTTTCACTTCTTTGTTCCTCAAACTATATATGACAGGGTTTAAAGCAGGGCTAATGATCGTGTGAAAAAGAGAGAGGTATTTGTCTGCATTTGGAAAAACAGTGGAATTGGGTTTCATATACTTAATACAAGCAGAACCAAAGAATAAGGTCACAACAATGAGATGTGAGGAGCAAGTGGAGAAAGTCTTTTTCTGGCCCTCAGAGGATGAGATCTTTGAAATGGCAGCAATGATTCCAGAGTAAGAAATTAAAATCAGAAAAAAAGGAAAAGTTGCAAAAATCACGACAACTACAAAATCAGTTATTTCAATTCTAAATGTGTTACCACAAGCCAATTTCAGTAATGGAGGAATGTCACAAAAATAATGATCGATAACATTAGAATTACAAAAGGGCATTGTGAATACCATAGTTGTATGGCCAAAGGACATGAAAAATCCACTTAACCAAGAGGCTACAGCTAAGTTAGAACAAACATTTTTCCCCATTAGAAAAGAGTAGTGCAGTGGTTTGCAAATGGCAACATAACGATCATAAGCCATTGAGGCCAAGAGGAAACATTCTGTTCCACCCAAAAACAATGCAAAATAATTCTGCAGAGCACAACCCATAAAGGAGATGGATTTATCCCCTGAACAGAAATTGTCAAGCATCTTGGGGACAATAACTGATGTGAAAAATATCTCAAGGAAGGATAGATTCCTTAGAAAAAAATACATGGGTGTGTGTAGGGTTTGGTCAACCAATGTAAGGAGAATGATTAGAAGATTTCCAGTCAAAGCATTGATGTAGATTCCCAGAAAAATGGAGAAAAATATACTTTGTAAATGGTATTCTTCAGAAAGACCCAGAAGGATGAATTTGTTTGGTGCTGTGTTGTTTTTTAGAACATTTTCTTTCTTTATATGCATCCTGGAAAACAAAAGCAACTATATGTTAATTTAATACATTAAAATTTGGTTTTATTCAATTCAGTTATGTGTGAAATCATACTGAGGCTTAATAATATTAAACTTGGGACTTTGGATAAATCAATGTAACCATTCAATTTGGCCAATTTCTGATTATCAAACAGCAGATGAACTGTTCATACAGGTATTACCTGAAAATTAAAAAAAATCATTGCTATAACAAGACCACTCCTGTTTTCTCAAATTAAAGTGTTCATTCTGATGAAACATTCATTCATCCCAGTATAAAACATCTTAAGAAGAGTTACAAGAGTCCAGTGCAAAAAGAAGTTGTTTACTTGTCTCTATAATATTATCTTTGACACCAAACCTTTTATTAAAAACAAATGTATCCAGTGCCTTAATCTCATATCATTAACTACATTCAGATTTGGCAACATGGTGAAGAAAATGTTTTATATTTTTCCTATATTTCCTCCCTAATAATAATAATATCTATTTGTGTCTAATTTTCAGTTTATTTTCTTTGTTAGAAACCCTTTCTTTGGAAAATTCTATTTTAGGGCAATACATTTTAAAAACAATCAGACTAGAGCAAAATATACAGTCCCTTCAAGAGTAGAAGATTTAAGAATTTTTAAATAAATTTTAATCTATTACAGATATTTCCAGGTTTCAAGAGAAATGGAAGTATAACGAATAATTTTAAAAAGTATAATGAGAAACTGGAATATCTGATACAGAGAAATCCATTGAAAATGATTTTGCACAACCAATTTCATGTTTCTACTGATTGAAATATTTTTTTTCAACAGAAGAATCATTTGTATTGGACTGTTACATGGTTTTTAGGAAACATATATGTTCAGCTATTTTGAGGAGAGGTACTCATAATACACCATTATTTTACCTATTTGCGTATATGTCTTACATCACGGGTGTCAAACTTATTGCATCACATTGCCATCATGTGATGTATTGCAACTTTTTTCCCCTTTACGGAGCTGGGGTGGGTGTGGCCCACGTGTGATGCATCCGGCCCACTGGCCACCAGTTTGATACCCCTGTCTTACAAGATTTTTGTATAATGTTATTACTTGTTTTTATGGTTTCTTTTTTCCATTTCTATATCAGCTGTTTTGAAAATAATAGGAAGATAAAAGAAAAAAACTGTATGAAAGGTAATCCTTTCTTTATCAAGTAAGAGCTCATATTCTTTTGTAATTCCAAAAAGTATTTTAATATCAGAAATCCTATTATTATTATTTTGTTAAGCAAAATGAAATCAATATCAATACTATAACTGTGTAAAACAGAGGAGTATGAATTCTATATTCCCCCTACTCTCGGTCATAACAAAACTAGCAGTATGCCTTACGCCAGTCACAAACTCTCAATTGAAACCATTGACAGGATTGTTGTTATGGGAAAAGTAAGAAATTGGAAAATTAGGTATTCAAGCCATCTTGAGTCATATATAAACATGGCAGAATGAAATAATAATGATGATGCCACCACAAAAATGGCATGACAAAGTAGCAACAACAGTGCATTGGAATATATGCAAGAAATACCACTTGCCTGCAAGCAAAAACTGGTTGGACCAGAAAATGGAAAATAAAGAAGTTTAGGACTTTAGAATTTAAATAGATCATCACCTCCCACATGACATCCCAGATTTAAGAATTATCAATAAAAAAAACCAAAACAGTCTGGATAGTGCATGTTGCAGTACCTCGAAGAGAAGAAGAGAACAGAAAGAACTGAAAAAAAATACAAAGATGTGCAAATAGGAGTAGATTTCAAAAAGAAAAGAAAAGAAATAAAAGAAATAAAAGAAAATACTAATAGCAATAGGTGCCTTGGGTGCAATCCCCAAAACCGGAGTACTACTAGAATAACATGGGCATTGGCAAGTCAACATCAGTCAATTGCAAAAGACAACTTTATTTGGAACAGCTTATATCCCCCATTGATACCTTTAACACCATCAAATAACAACACCTGCCTATCCTAAATTCTTAGAAAGGTTGCAATAAGCTGACAAAAATCCCAAAGTCAGTTTAAAACTTCTTGTGAAGAATAATAATAACATCAATCATTAGTAGAAAACTTTTTTTTTCTACAGTAGTCATGCTCATACCATCATTAAAGAAAGAACCTGTATTTGGTTAATATAGTTCATCTTCCCCTAGAGAAATTTCAGGAAAAAATCCATTTAGTTTTTATCATACATGATTGCTAAGCTTCAACAGATAACTTGTACAGTTAATCTCTAACTTTCTTTTCAGAAACTCAGCTCCTACATTCTTGAAGGAGTTGTACAAAAGGATAAGCTGAAAAGATGACTATAGTAATATGTATCAAATACCAGTCCCACTTAGAATGATCTATTATAACATTATGCCATTATATATATATGATATTGGAATTTGCATAATTAGGTGAAAGATATCCCTAAGTTATTGAAACTTTTTTCAGTTGTAGACTTACACAGGATTGCACTAAAGAAGATTTGATTTATCTTCTTTGGTTATTTCATTATCCACTGTCATGCCACAAATGATTTGAATTCCATGTAAGTCTCAACCATCTATATTTATCCTGTCTGCCCATATCAACTTCAGATCATCTCACCTATTTCAGTTTTTGTCATACATATTCACACAATTTCTGAAGCTTAGAAATAGTGTCTCAATGCATCCCTTTCACAATGTGAGTAACCAAATAATTGAATGCAAGGTAATTAAATTGCTAAATTAACCTTCCTTTGGAGTGTCCACTTTTAAAACTTCTCTTTCAATAAAAACAATTGAAGGAAAATGTTCTGATATTTTATACCCCTTTAAGCAGATTTTGATTCTGTATTTGTGTGAGTTTCTGATAAGTCTTCTTAAATACTTCTCTCCCTCCCCTCCATTGGCTGTCATAGGTAGCCAGGGTTGGAAAGGCATAATTTATTATAAAATAATCAGCACACCCTTTGTACAGCAGAAAAGTCTTCTCCATAAGAAGATAGATTTTTTTATTCCCTGATGCAGATTCCCAATGAGAATTTAATGCTGCCAAAGAAAAAAAAAAAATATTTGAAACAGATAAAATTGGCAAAATAAAAGGCAAAAAAGAAATATAGAATAAATCATAAACTTCCCATTCATAAAATATGAAGCAGAATTTTAAAATATTCCTAATGCTAGAATAGTTTGTTCTGGGACTTCTTTAAAAATGTCATTTCTACATTGATTAGTGATGTCCTTTTTTCATATTTTATGGTTCTTTTGGAATTCTGAAAATATTATTTCCCCCCTCCCCCCCAAAAAATCTTAATATACCTAATTCTTGTCTTCAATTCAGGTGTGGGATTTTTTTTAAGTAGATAATATATATTTCAAATTCTTTCAATATATTCACTGTAGTGAAAGACTCACATTATTTATTTTCTCATTTATTTATTTATTAGAAACATTGT
>JANHFN010009147.1:0-13375 GCA_032468175.1 Toxicocalamus goodenoughensis | reverse complement strand
GGAAAGACTAGAGGAGCTAGGGGTCACCGGACATATTAAAGAGGTAACTTTTTAGGGATCGGCGGAAGGCCAGGAGGGGCCTTTCCCATGTGGGGACTTCTTTAACAATGAAAGCAAACACTGATATTATTGTAAAAGCTCTTTCTGTCTTCATTTTATTTTTACTTATTTTCAATGTGGCTGATACCAATTATTTCTGTTCAGCACATTTGAAGAAATACCAATATTATTGGTAAGGCTACCACTAAGGAGCATCAATATATTTAAGGATATATTTAGTTAAGGTTCAGACTGGCTTCCTGTAATCATCTTCTCAACCTACCTCTGGTAATAACTGGTAGAGTTGTCCTTCTATTTCCTTTCCCTTTACTAAGTGCAATAAATTATCTAATTCATGGGTGTCAAACTCAATCACGCCACATGGCGTATTGTGACTTTTTTGCCTTTCAGGAGCCGGGGTGAGTGCAGCCTGCATGTGACTCATCTGGCCCATGGGCCACCAGTTTGGCAGGCCTGATCTAATCCATTGTCAACTTTTATTTGGTGTCGCTGTTAAAATTCTTGCAGCTTCTAAATTCTTATTATCTTCAAACATATTGAATCCTGAATTAAGTTTATCTTGCTCTTAGGCAAATTATTTAAAATGTTTTTATTACTTTGGGCAAAGCATTTGAAAGGAGACAACACTCCCTCCCCCCAACATCCATATAATAAGAACATTTTGATAAAGAGGTTCAATCAGATTTCACCTTCATTGGCTCCTTTGCGTAACTGTTTGTAGTTACAAGACTGCTGTACAAGATCTAGTAGTGTCTTGGTCAGCTGAGCATCAGCAAGAGGGTAAGCTTTTGGATTTACTTCTGCCTCAGTCTGTAGAAAAATATCAGAAATTAAGTTACAGAAAACAGTATTTCTTCCTCAATGGCCTGCTATCTATTTTAAGGAATCTTCATGGTTTTCCAAAAGCAGGTGAAGAAACAGCTGTTTCAGATCTTCAAAGATTAATTGTACCCGAGGCATCTTATTTAATAAGTTTAATATATTATTTTGAACAAAAACTTAAATCAAGCCTTAATTGGATCGCTATTTGATTTTAATATATTGATTTGCAATTATATTTAAGTTCAGCAAGCTCCCTAAAGTCCTTTTTAAGCACTAGACAAATCTCATGATGAATAAACATGAATAAATACTAGCAAAATGTACTAGCTCCCATTCTTCAGTACAGAGTTTGACCTAGTATCTACAGATACGGCTGTTTGGAGTGAAAAGAGCTGAATTTAAGTATTTACACAGCCATGAAGGAAATCGATTTCTTTGAGTCCTGCTACAAATACTTGGTTATTTCCAGAGAAAATTGTTAGAACAAAGTAGGCCAACCTATTATACATTTCATATTCAATAGAATAAGGACCGGATAAAAATTAAAAAAAATCCATCGCAAAAGGACTGATAGTCGTCGCATGACATTTAATATTCCAACCTCCGCAAGATAGCAAAAATAAACTGGGATTATTCCAATGAGCACAGAAATTAAAAAGCAACCGAGGAAGGCGCCGGATCAGCACGTGATTTCATTGGTGCCTGTATGGAAACTGAGGCTGAGCGTGCCCGGGTAAGCGTCCTCCGCGTGGTCTCCTGGGCTCGCGCTCTCCCGCAAGCTGCCGAAGCGCTATCAGTTTCGCTATTTTCACCGACAGTTAGCGCCTTCGCTTTCCGCAAGGTCTGGATCTGGCCCACTCACCATTTCTGTTAAGTAGAAACTTCACCCTCAGATTCTGTTCTGGATCCTCTCGGCCCGAAAGCTTCACGGAGGAAAAACGCGAAATGCACGGATACATAAGAAAGAGGCGCTCCCGGAAGTGACGTTGAAAGGAGCGGCCTTCCTGCAGGAAATATGATGTAGACCTCGAAGATTTCTCGGCTCCCACAAGTGCGACCTCTACCTTTGACTGGTTATTACAGAAAACTTCTGTAGAGAAGGAGATACGACCTAACATAATGGTCGTGTTAAGATTCCATCACGGTGACATTTATTGAACTTAATGGGCCACGTTTCCACGTTCACTCATTAGCAATTGTCATTTATCCGCAACTATTAATTACATTTACAGGTATTTGATTAATATAGCATCTAGTTTCAGCAGCAATAAAAATATGCTGGTTTTTTTTTAATGGGTTAAAGGTGACAGCTTAGCTTAGCAGTTCTTCCCTGCTGTGGGATGCTGGGCTTAAAAAGAAACTGGGTGAACGGGGGCTAGATCTAAATCCATGCATCAAAATTTTCTGTATGTGACAAACTGAGAAATTATCCACGACACATTCTGATAGTGATTATAATTTTTTTAATCTCTCAGTTCTTTGCAACTGGCAGAAATTAAACAAGTACACTGTATGGAGGGTAACTCATTAAATTGAAGCAGTTAAAAAGCATATGTCTCATAATGTGATATATCTACCATCTGATTATACAAGTATTATAATCTTTAGTTCTTTGACAATATAGTTATGTGCATGGATTATTAAGTGAATGAATCCTGGAGAATGTGGTATTATTGCCTAAGTGTATATTGGACTACCTGAAAATTGAAGTTCCACATACCTAAAATTACCAAAGTAATGAAATCTGAAGTGAGGTTTTAATTTATAGCACACTTTTCTTCCCTCTACAAACAGTGCTCATTGGCTGAAACAAACAAGAATATTTGATGAAAATATTATATTACATAGCTATCTGTTATTAGAATTAGAGCACAAGGCATTTAGGGATGCTTGTTGAACACATGAAGCACATTGGATTTGAGTAAACATGCTTTAGAATTAAGTTACATTGTGTAAACCTTTGGCATTTAATTAATGCATACATTGAAAAAACATTAAAAATATATTTCTTAAATAAGCTCTGATACCATTTTTTTCCTGCTATGGTCCCCATTATGTTAACTTCCTCTTATCAGCTCATTAGGGAGAAAAGCTAAGTCATTAAAGTAGTATTTCCGTACTTATTCTAACTTAGGTCAGAAGGATCCTCAATGTGTATTTAGGCTTTATTATCTCTCACCTTGGAAATCAGATATCACTGCTGTGACTTGAAACAGAAGCAGTAGAAGGATTCGCAACGTGACAGCAAATTTCATTATGCATGCTGCAATTTTTTTTACGGATTCAAGGATTTATGCATAATAGTGTCACTTCGTACGGGTGAAGAATACCCTTAACATCTAAGAAATTAACACAAACCCAATCAAACATCAGGCTGAGCTACTGATGGAAAAACAGCCGCCGTAATAAAGAGCTAGTGCTGAAAGCAAGATTCCCCCTGACCGCGAGCCTTTCGGGCGGTGTCGTCGGGATCGTCAAAGCAACTGGTTTCGCAACGCGCTTGCGTTAAACTATCCCGCCAAATTTGTCTCATCTTCTTTGCAGTTGCCACTGTGTATGGAAGAGCATGTGAGGCGGCGAGATGGCAGGCTTCGCCTCAGAGCCTTTAATCTGCGAGCGGTTCCACTCGCGGCACGACCCTCACTGGCTGCTGGAGTTTTTGCCTTCGCCACTCTGTTTGGCCTGCGCCATTGAGACGCTGAAAGAGGACGGGGTTTCGGTATGTGCTCCAGTGCGCTTGTTTTGAGCCTCTGCACTCTTTGGAAGGCTGAATAACGTCCCCCATTTTCCTCTTCTTGTCTCACTCTTCATCGCCCTGCATTAGTTCACAATTCCTCTTTCTCGTTCTTAGCTCAAAGAATCAGCTTCATATGGAAGCAATGGACTGGTTTGGATGTGTGTGTTTGTGTGTGAATGGTCAATTTTTTAGTTGGGCATTGCTTTTTAGTTATGAAGTCCATAAATTAGGGAACAAATATGTTCCCTTTGGAGTTGCAACGTTACAAATTGTAAAAAAGAAAATATATAACAAAACCAGCATGTGTAACTATTTACTTGCTTCCTCTACCAACTTTGGCAATAAAATGGTCCTTTTTAAATGGGATAAGAGAGAAGACATTGCAATAACACAACCCTGGCAGGTCTTTTGGTATATGGAAATTATCCTGGTTCATTATTTCTGAGTTCTAGCTCAGGGTGGAAATGGTAATGATAATATAGGTTTCATACTGTATGAGAAATTAAAAAGCCCAAATTTTTCTCAAATATGCTCAGATAACATTTTACAGCACAGTCCTAATCATGTTTACTTTTTAAGTACTACTATTTTCCTTGGGATTCACTTCTTGCATTAAATGTGAGAATATGTTATATTTTGCATTATGTGTAATCCAGCTTTTAAGTTTGTACACTCTGCTCCTTAATAAACTTGCCTGAAACTGCTACTGTATTTAATACAAATATTAAACAACAGTTTTATAAACTGTTTATAACAGTTTATAAATAGTTATTAGAGCAATTACTATAGCTACAGTTGATCTTTTGTACAATTGATGGACTTTTGCTCTTAGTTGTTTTCCTTAATTGGATTTAAAAGGGGGAGTTTAGAATATAGTCGTTTTAGAAATTAAAATGAATATAGGTAATCCTCAACTTACAACCACAATTGAGCCCAAAATTTCTGTTGCTAAGCAAGATAGTTGTTAAGTGAGTTTTATCCAATTTTATGATATTTCTTGCCATAGATGTTAAGTGAATCACTGCAGTTGTTAAGTTAGTAACACAGTTGTTAAGTGAATCTAGTAAAAGGTGATCACATGACCTCAGGACACTGCAAAAGATGATCACATGACCTCAGGACATGGCAATTGTCATATATATAAGCCAGTTGCCAAGTCTGAATCATGTGATCATGGGAATGCGGTTACGGTTGTATGAAAAATGGTCATAAGTCACAATTTGCAGTGACAGAAATACACACACACACACACACACGACATGAGGAAGGGAATTGTGTGTTGTTCTTTTATACTGATTTACCAAACTACTACTGTAATTCTTGATTTAGTCTTTATTTCTTTTGAGTTTTATGTAAATTTTGTATTCAAGGAAATGGGTGCCTGATACATCCTTAGGTTAAGGCTATTCGTTTTCAAATGTAACTTTATTTTGCTTTTTATGACGTTCATTGAGACTTTCCCCATTTAAAACTATTACAGTATAAATTTGACTTGACAATATCTTTTTTCCTGTCATGTCTCCAGGACTCTACCTTCATTTCAGCCCTAGGTCTTGTGAGAGAAGTTTATTAGGAGATCCTTTATCAAATAGCCATCTAAAGTATATAAAAACTTTTTAGTTGAGATGACAAGGTTGGATATAAAATGCATTAGTGAGGCAGAAGATAGGGGGAAAATTCTGAAGTTTTCAGTACTTTTGATCTATTCAAAGGAAATCAACAGTTTGGGCTCAACAAGTAAGAACATAGGCTTATGGGAGAATTAAAATGTTCTTATAATTCCTCTTAACAATTCTTGTAATTTTCTCTAATTTTTGTTAACATTTAGCTAATACGCAAGAAGCACATAGTCTCTTGTCTCCGAGATGTTCTGAATCAGCATGCAACAAGAGTCATCCCATTGTTTGTTCAGAATGAAAGAATATGTGCTTATTTTATAACAACTTTGTTTGGTAAGAGAACATCAAACACATTCAACATGCTCTTCTTCAAGAATATTTTAATTTTTTTTCAGTACAATATATTTTGTGAATCAGAGTTATTAAGATGAGTTGTTTGGCAAAAGAGACATATTAAATAGTTGATTTTATACTACATAATTAGTTTTCTTTTTCTTCTGCGATGAAAAATACGGGGAAAAGAATAAGAATAAAGGGATATGACCTTTGAGGAGTTTGTATTAATTAAGAACTGTGGTGGTGCAGTGATTAAAATGCAGTTTTGTAGGTTAATTTTACATATTGCCAGAGTTCGATTCCCATTGGCTCAAGGTTGAGTCAGTCTTCCACCTTTCCCAGTTTGGTAAAATGAGGACTCAGATTGTTGGGAGCAATATGCTGACTCTGTAAACCACTTAGAGAGGGCTGTAAGGTATTGTGAAGTGGTATAGAAATCTAAGTGCTATTAATAATGTAGGTTTAATTTTAGGACCATTTAAAAAAAATCTTAATTTATGTTAAATCATTTGAATCCTTAGAATGAACTACTGGTATATATATCCTGCTACATTTATATCAGTTTATTTTTTAGTAATCCATAAGCAATCTATTCTGTTGTGTTCTTCAATATTTTGAATACACAAATTATGTTTAACATCAGATTTTAAAAAAGGATACCTCCTATATATTTTAATTACGGTAATTCTGTAAGAAACAATGCAAAATGTTTCCTGAATCTGATGTTAAATCACATGTGGCAATCTTTTTTTTTTAGCATGTTGTAAAGATGGTAAATTGGATCTGAGGAACCTCATACCTTCTGCTATTCAAGAACATCCAAGTTAACAGGCCTCTAATTTCCTTTATTCTTTGTTCATCCCTTTCTAAGAGTTATTAATAGGGTATTAGGGTATGCAGAAGATTATATGATAATAGCTGAGAATATGAATTATTTACAGCAAAGATTAGATAAATTACCTGGTGAAATGAGGATAATGGATCTGAAAATTAAAGTACCAAAGAACAGAAAGAAAATAATAAATGATTGTAAAAGAAAATTTACAATTTACAAGCTCCTAAAAAGAGGGATGTTGACAATTTTTTTAAAAAACAAAAGGTTAGGTGTATTAGTGTATGGCTATGACAAGCTGAGGCGATTTTCAAGGATTAAAAGGTATGGAGATATATAGTAAATTAGGCTGATGCAATGCAAACTAGATTTAGATTTAACTACATTTCCTTTTGGGGTTTTTTTTGTATGTAGTATATATATTGATTTGTTGCTCTTTTTCTTTATTCTGTATAAAGATGTTTACCCTAAAATAATAGTATCATGATTATATATGTATGTTTCCTCTTTAGTAAGTGCAGTGAAGATTGCAACCCAAATATTTGTTTAAGAATATGAGTATTATTTTTCTCCAAAAGATGATTCTTTCTCTATATACTTCTATAGGCATTTTACATATTGTAGAAGACAGCTGTATCCAGGATTTACTCATTGAAGGTATATATAAAACGGGGTGCTTGAATTACTTCATTATCTGTGTGATGGTAGGAAGATCAGTTAACGATCAGAGTTGTATCAGGAAGTGCTATGCAAATCCCAGTATATTTATTTTGAGGTTTAGATTTGGATTATATTTTGTTTTTCAACACTACATTCATCTTAAATTATATAAATAACATTTAAAATGAGTATTCTCAATAAACGCTAATCCTAACATTTTAATCATGTTTTATGAAAGTATATATCTTATTTTGAAATCCCTTATTTATAGAATAATTTGTTGTTGTTTCATTGCAGAAGTCAGTACTTTAATCAGTATTTCACCTCAATAATTCTGCTTTACCCAATGTAATGAAAATTTCATATCATACACATTGAAGTGATTAAGCACCAATTTAAAACAAAGGCATTATATAATTCCAGAGTAGGAGATCTCTATGTGTTCCAAAGTTGTTTAATTTTCATTCCTAAATTATTATGATTAGAATCCCTTTTCCTCATAAATATACGCCTTAAAGATACTTAAACAGTAATTAAAGTGGTTAATTCTCTTTATAAAAACTGAAATTAAATTGACCTTTTAAAAAATAATAACATGAAAGAAAGTACCATCTGAAACTACCAGAACATGTTTTTCTAAAAAAATTTAATAATTTTACTCCAGCACGATTAAACGTAATAAATCTAATTTTACAAATATCTATTTGGTCAACTATGAATCATGTTATATGCAATTCAGCTCCCAGTGGGCTGTTCTTTCAAGTAGGGAAATTAAGTATCTAAATGTAAAACAGACATACAGTTGATAAACAAAAACATGAGCAATTATCCTCTGGCTGAGGCCCTGCAAATACATAACATGTCATGTAAGAGCATATGACACTTAATGCCACCATCCATATTTGACCAGGAAATTCTGCAGCTCAAATCTTGCTCTATAATAGACCCTTCGTAGGAATTGTGTCAAACACATTTACAGGTATTTTTCACTTGGAAAGTGGTTTGGTTCTTAACCAACCAATTTAAAGTTGTTGGGGTTTTTTGCCAATAATTCCATGTCTGCTTGGCAGTGATATCTAAGACTCTCAGTTTAAAAGTTTCCTTTGCCTGGGAGGCACTTGAGAGTAAAGATAGACTGTGGTGGCTGATGGGTTATTGTCAATTCCCAGTATTCTTAATAAATGAATCTGAACTTGTTCAGATGAGATAGGTTCTGTATGGCCCCACAGTTTTGTGCTACAGGTCAGCATTGTTCTACTTTTTGTCCTTTCAATATGGGAGTTCAAGATGCCTGGCTAGTTTTAATTAAATAATGTATATAATTTTTGGTACTTGTCTCAGCCCTTATTCTTTTTAAAAGGTTTGCCCACTTCTAAATAGGTAAAATAACACACTTGTTTCAGTAGGCTTCCCTCCAGTGGCCAGTTATATTTCACACTTTTTTTTTTTGCTAAATAGCATCATTTTAGATTTGATTTTATTGATCTTTCGAGAGTTGAGACTATACAACTATAGGTATTTAGCTTTCCATCAGTCTTCTCAGGCCTATTTGAGAATGCGCTGGTATAACCATATTGTCAGCTTATAAAAGAATATTAATATATTTATCAAGGATATTTGGCATGTGAGTGTCTGGAGCATACAAGAATCTTGGAATATCATTGGCATAGAGCTTAAAAAGCATTTGGGCTAGAATACAACCCTGTCTAACACTTTTGTGGGTAGGTATACTCAGAAAATATTTACATCCACACATACTTTCAAGTGGTGTTTGACTACAGGTCCTTAACCAGTGGTAAGAATTTGGATTCCATGATTAAGATGCCTTTCTCACATGGACTTGGATGTTTGAAAATAGCTCAGTCTTGTTTTCTGTAACATACATAGCCTAAAACACTGCTAGATTTTCCTGAATGATACACAAAAGGATGCGTAAAACCAAATTCTTTATCTTCTGAAATGTGATTGTTGCATTAAGGAGGTCAATTGTGAGTTTGTCATATTTCTTTTGTGGTCTCTAGAAAATTGAATAGAACTGAACCAAATCTAATATGCCAGGAGAAACCAGCAAAATAAAAAATTGAGTTAAAAATGAGCAACATAATATTAAAGGCTATGGAAGAAAACTTGCCAGAAAAAATTCCTACACTGCATCCCTGTGGGAGACACAGTTGGGCAGTGGCTAGTAAATTTGTGTATTATTTCATTATAAGCCCCTCTTATCTCTGGTCATGTAACACAGACTGGAATGTATGCAGATACTCTGTTCTTCCTAGGACAGAAATACACACAGATGTGAGGAAAGAAAAGAAACACAAAAACATTACAGAGATGCATTACTGTACATACATACACTGCTGGTAAAGCGGTTAATAATTCTAAAAGTCCTGCTCTATATATAATCCCTATCATTAGGTACCATATATGATATATTATTAAGCATATTTACTTTAATGTGTAAATATAATTCTGGAAAAACTACAGTAAAGAAAATTAATAGTCATATGTAAAAATGTTAGCAAAATTGATTGTGGTATATGTGTTAATTACTGTGAATAAACTATTTTTTTCTTGCTGTGAACAGTATTAGTACAGTTAGTAGTACAGCTGAAATTGGAGAGGTATCTGCATTATCTATTGGGTGAATGTCAGAAAGAGGTTTGTATCTTCCATTTTGGAGTACCGGTAATGTGCTTTTCATTAACTGAAGTAAGTTGAAAAATAGGTGGTTTTTCTAGTTTATAAAAATATTGATTTCTGTGAAGGATGGATGAATGGAAGATCAATGATACCAAAGATAAATCAATGGTACTGTGGTATTAACTTGTTCATGTATTTGCTGAATTTATATGTACCTTTCTCATGGTTTGAGGCAACTCTGGGCAGATTACAATGTAATAAAACAGATATAAAAACATTTATAAATATAAAAACAGATTAAAATGACAAAATATTAAGGACAGACTAAAAGGCCACAGATTTGGAGCAGGGGATTGATGATGTCTTCTTTGTCACTGCACTGCACCAACCATCTCCACCTGCAGTTTTTCCTTCAGGGTCACACACCAAGCAAAATAGCCAAGTTTTGAGGCTCTTCCTGAAGACCAGAAGAGTGGAGGTGGATCTCTCCTCTTTTGGCAAGATGTTCGAAAGGGTCATGGCAGAAAATCCCTTGACTAACGTATGCCCCTTCTGTCATAACAAATGGGATAGGCCAGTGGTGGCAAGCCTTTTTCAGCTTGTGTGTACGCGCACATGTGCCAGCACCCAGAAGGCAATGCGTACTGCCCCCCCGGCGCATGCACGTGCGATCCCCGCGTTGCACTTCTGCATGCATGCACAATCCCCTTGCCGCGCACCACACATCTGTGCATGCACGTGTGATTCCCCTGTCGCACGCAGCATATCTCTGTGCCTGCATACACGATTCCCCCACCATGCTTCATGCGTCTGCACATGCGATCACCCTCCACACACTGCACGTCTCTTCATGCACGATGCCTCCCTGTACCCCGTGTCTCTGCATGCACGTATGACCCCCAGTGCGTGCTGCATGTCTCTGCATTTGCATGTGTCTCACGCGCACACCCACACATGCGTGCCAGATACCCAACAATCAGCTGTCGGGCAGCAGCGCATGCACAGTGAGGGTCTTCCAGGCGAGCTCTTCCATGCCAGGGGAAATGGCTCTGCGTGCCACTTCCAGCACACATGCCATAGATTTGTCATCGGGGATAGGTCAATTTCATTGGGCTAGATAGTTTCTCAGATATTCTGGGTACATGCCATACAGGGCTTTAAAGGTAGTGGCCAACACCTTGAATTGGACTGGGAAGCAGATTTGCAGTTCGCATAACAAAGTGCCACCCTAAGGGCCTCCAGAATTGTCACGGTTGCTGTATTTATTTAAGGATGGAAACACATAACTGTCATTTGTGTAATTCATCCTGACACCGCTTACAGGTTTGTGTCTTCTCAAACCTGCTGCATCCCAGAATCATGTCACTACAAATTTACACCTTTTTTGTTCAGAAAAATCAGATCTTTCCTCAGTTTGTCTTGAGAGGGATGGTCCAGGGCAGTTATGGATTTCAACTCCCAAAATTGCCCAGCCAGCTTGAAGTCCACAAAATTGCCAAATTTGGAGACCCTCTGGTTTACGGTTAAATGAGTTTAAAAGCTTAGGATTGTACGAATGTATCTGGAATGCTTGTTAGACACATATCTTTGCATTCTGATCAAGAAAATTGCACCGAGGCTGATTGAATGGTTCCAGTAGCCCTTTAGAAGAATGGTAGCAGAGGAAAATAGTTGATTAAAGAGAAAGAAGCAAATTGAAATGATTTCCATACTGTAGCTAGTCTTGTAAATTGTCTGATTTGCTTTCCCCAACCACAATAGTTATGCAAGATAGCCACAACAAGAAATAGTTTGCCTGTATTTATTCTTCTTGGAAAGTTGGCAAATGCTATTCCATTGTTTGCTGATACTTTAGTGACTGAACATAGTAAGTATTACAGGTGAATTTTAACTATGCAGTGATTATATGATGAATGATAAAAATAATTTTCTTGATGTCCTACAGAATAATTTTAGCAGTAAACAAGAGGATTAAAAACATAATTCCAACCGCTGAGAAACTATTAGCAAGATAACTTGCTCTTAATAACTTGGTAATCAACTGGTGGTGAATGTCCTCGTAGAACTGGTAATAAATGCAAACATGGGCTGTTGTTTCTGCAGTATCCATATGACGAGCAGAATTGGATTTCATATGGGTTTTTTCTTTATTTCCCTTACAGGACAGCTGTGGGAAGCATATTAAACTGAGCTAAAGATAAGGCTATCCAAAATTGAGGAACTGTGATTGATATAAATAGGAAGCTGGTTTAAATACTAACATTTGGTTATTTGCAATTGTGAGAGGAAGCAGCAATTTCTGTTTGACCTGCTATACCTAAGCCTTTGCTTTAGTGTTACTCTAGCTTTAAATTAAAGTTAAGATTGCATCACTGGAGAAACTATAGAGGCTCAGTTTCTTTTGGATCACTATTTCCCAAGAAGATTCATTGTCTGTCAATAGATTTAGCTGTACAGTATTTCACAATATATTATTAGCACAATATTGTCTAAGTTGATCTATTGAAAGCAAACGTTTTAGGGTCCCACCTTTAAGATCTATCCATCTCCAATTAATTGTTGAAAGAGAACCAATGTTCTTTCTTGAGATTTGAGTTGTTTGCACAATATGCAAAATTATGTGACTGTTTCAGTGATTATTTTTTCTGAATTTTTCTAACATTACTTCTGTTTTCTCATTACACCTGCTTTTCTATTTTCTTTAACATGTAACCTGATTGAGCATCTGGCTGCAGGCTTGATGTACCCCAGTGAGAGGATTAAAGCTGCTGTATGTTATCTTTATGGCAAACTGTATTCTGTTCCCAGTGCTGCGGAGCAGTTGTCTATTCATTTCAAAGATAAACTTAATAGCCTCGTTTTGACCACTTTGAAGAATGCTCAGACCATGGAACTGCAACTTAACTCTATGGGTAAGAGCCAGAAGGTTACAGGAAGGATTTTTCATAATTGTTAGAGGTGACTTTTATGAACAATAATAATCCTTTTTTGGGGGGAATGCTGAATGTTTGGAAAAAATGGAAAATGTTTTTAAAATACAGCATAAATTGTCAATGTAAGGATTTTACTTGTTTTTTGAACATTGAGCACATACCAACAAATTATCTGAACTGGAGATAACTGAAACAGATTATCTCAACCCCTATCAGTCAAAACTTAGGCCTGGATTTGGGACAGAAACGGCATTGGTCACACTTTTGGATGATCTCTGGCGGGAGCGGGACGTGGGTAGTGCATCCATCCTTACTCTACTTGACCTCTCAGTGGCTTTCAATACCATTGACCATGGGATTCTCCTGGGGAGGCTTTGAGGGATGGGAATGGGAGGCCTTGTGCTGTCCCGGTTCATTTCCTTCCTCTGCAGCCACTCTCAGTCAGTGTTGATAGGAGGGAAGAGATCCAACCCTTGCCCACTGCTTTACGGGATGTCGAGGGCTCAGTACTATCTCCACTCCTATTTTGCACAGGGCTCAGTACTATCTCCGCTCCTGTTCAACATTTATATGAAGCCACTGGGTGAGATTGACTGAGGTATCACCAATATGCTGATGATATTCAACTGTATATCTCAGCCTGTGGTGAGTTAAGTGTTGCTGTGTCCTCCTTCTCACAGTGCCTGGAGGGTGTTAGGGGCTGGATGGGGAGCAATGGGTTAAAACTAAACCCTTG
>JANHFN010009146.1:13121-25157 GCA_032468175.1 Toxicocalamus goodenoughensis | reverse complement strand
AACCCCAAAAACTTTAACCTTAGACTGTCTACTATTGACCTCACCCCTTTCCTAAGAGGTCTGTAGGGGGCGTGCACGTTCCCTAAACTTGGGGGCTGGGGACATTGTTGCAGTTGCTTTTATGACAGTCATCATTAATAACAACAAGAATAACTAGGTGGGGGGGGAGGAATTATAAAAAAAATTACTAGAGCAAAAACGCTTTTGAAGTCCCACCAGGGTTATTTTGGACAAGTAAAAACAGATCACTATCCCTCCAGATCATAGCTACACTAACAAAGTTGACAAACTTCCTTAAAATGAAAGGTTTGTTTGCTTCCTTGGAGGTAATCCTTAACACAGAAAAGATAATCCAGATAATGCTGTGAGTTCTTCATTTCCCTTAATTTAACACAGGAAGGATGGAGTCAAATTGAAGAGAAATTACTAGAACTGAAGGGGAAGGGAAGCGGGTAAGAATTTCCTCCAAAATTCTTAAGGGACACCAAGAAGGGCAATCCATTTTATGTGGTATTGTTGGATGGGAATTGTGTGCCGACAATTATTATTATTATGGCTTTCAGATAATTGAGGTACATGTACACATTAATTTGTGTAACACTTGCCTAACATTTTTCAACATGGCCTCAGTGGCTTCAGCCTATAACTTTGCTCAGATAATATAATAGATAACAATTCATTATTATAATTCAGTTTATCAAATTCAAATTATTCAATTAGCTCAAATTCTCTCTGTTCCATGACATTTCCATTCCTTTTTTCATTGATACCATGTAATATCTTCCCCTTTCTGTGAATGGATTATCTAACCCAATTCTTCAGGGTTTTTATAGTGCATGTCACCATCCATTCTTCTAGTTTCAGTTCATCCTTTCTTTCTCTCCCTGGCCTGGCTTTATCTAGCATTTAATGACACCCACACACACACACCAAAACAAACTCACCAGGGCCTCTTCACAGAAGCTAAACTCACAAAAGTGAGTTCGGTGCAACATCCTGAAGCTGCTTGGCTCTCACTTCAAAACTAGCTAACAATAAAGCTGGGTTTTAAAAAATTGCTATCAAAATGCCAACCAACTCAGATAAACAGGCTAACAGCAAGCAACAGTCTAATCAAGGAACCACCAACTTCACTCTCACCAACTCCGACAGTGCAAGCTGCTAGTATATAAATTGAGAGCAAATCCCACTCCCTGCTAACACTGATGATGTTACCTAATTTGGTAATGAAATGTCTGGGGAAAAAAAAACAATTAAGCTCAGGGAGCACCAAGGACCCAACAGATGTCAATCTACAATCCGTTTCAGTTTTGGCAATGATGCTGTCAAAGGATTCTGTTCAGATGATATTCACCACATCCTCTGACTGGTAAATTCCTCTGTTCTTACATTCTTCCACTGATGTTGAGAAAGCAAACACCAGTACTTCTCATTTCCATATGTTAGCCTTTGAGAACATGAGGTTTCTATTAATGAATCCCTGTAGTGACACCTCCTCTTACTATCTTCCTGTCTTGTACATCCATATAGATTAAACCTCCCTCTCTAAGTGTGTACCATCATCAAAGCCCTTTTAATCAGGTCTCTGCCATGAGAGCGCATCCATATCCATAACTCCTACTCCCAGGAGGAGTCCTAGGTAATAGCCCCCTGCCTTGTTTTTTCAAATTGTTGGTCTCCTTGTGTTCAACTGATGTCTGTTCATGTCTGAGGCATATCTCTTCATCGCACAAAAATGTCTATCATTTTCATTGATTCCCAGGAACAATAATAAATTATGCATCACTTTCTTTCTGAATTTGGAGAAGCAGCCAGCATTCCTAAATCTCAGAATTCTGAATTAGCCGATGGGAACTACCTGGTCCTTTTAATATGCAAGATCCTGCACATTTTCACTGCCTCTTGTTTCTCAGTTCTTCCATCACCCATTGCAATTAGACCACCACATGGCTAGTTTGCCTTCTGTGGGCGAGCAGAAGCGGGATGAAAATTGACTGCCCAAAGCATGGAATATCTGGATCCCCCAAATTATTCTTTGGAGAGTTCAATATTCTACTCTGGACTTTTCCAGGTGCTAGTAGTCTGAGCTATTCTAGACAGATAGAAAGGAGCTGTAGCAATAGAAGAACAATTAGGAGAGTTTGGAATGACTTGAGAGTTTGACTTCAATGTTTTAATAATGCAGGTGGGCTGGGTCTATTATTTTAAATTGCATTATGGTGAGACTGGAATTATTTGGACACAGTGTTAAACTGGCAATTTCCAGTCTCCTCATTCTCAAGCCACTCAAAATTCTTTTAGGTTTTTTTACCATGTGATCCTTATCAGGAAGTGGTCAAACAGAATGCATTGATTAGTATCTTTATTACTTAGTGAAAAATTAATTGAGAATAGTGGTATAGTAAAGATATCAAGTGGGAGACCATTTGTTTTAATCCCATTTTAGACACAAAACCTGCTGGGTGATTTTGGCCAATCATTCTTTTTTTATCTCTAAGAAGACAGGACAAGCTCTCACATGTTCCAGCACCTGTTGACCCAGCAGTTTAAAAGAGGGTAATCATGAGTAGATAGATGGTGGGCACTTTGGTGGGCAACTTTACAGGGACATGAAGGCAGCCTCCAACTGGGCATTCCTTGGGCAACAATGATGCAACCAGCTGATCCTTTCATATGGAAGATTTTTTGTGCTTCTGACACAGAAGTATAGTATACATCCCTTAGAAATAGGCAATGGCAAACCATTTCTGAAAAACATTGTCAAGAAAACTGCAGGGATTTGTCCAGAAGTTTCCAAGAGTCAAAAAAACTGGCTCAGAGTACCCATACACAGACACATAGACACAGACACACACAGATACACATACACACACACAAAATGAATTGTTGTCTTTATTTTGCATATCCGTACTATTAATGCAGCAAATTTTATTGTTGCATCCCACCTCCATTCTCATTCCACCATTTCTGTCCAAGACAGATTTACTTGAGAAATTATAATGTCTGAAAGTGATACACAAGCTATTCATGATGTGGATATTCCAAAGGCAAGGAACAGGAATACTTTTCCACTGCCTTGAGGGAAAACATTCAGATAATATAATTTGCCAGTTACAAATAATAAATGTAGGACAGCTCTATGGACGTTAAAGAAAAATGTGCCAATTTTAACAAAAGATAACAAAAGAAACCCCAAAACAATATGCTGCTGCATCAAGGGAAGTTATTGCTCCTTCTGACTTGGTGGACAATATAGGGCAATGATTTGGATTGACTGTGACAAAACAATGTTTTCTTATATTAGCGAGAAATATCTGGTAAAATCTGATTTAATTTTATAGGGAACCAGAAAACAACTAGATAACTTGAAGCAGAAGCAAAACTAAATTAAGAATAAAAGTTTTTGACCAGCTAGAACCTTTCTGTGCATTTTAGATTTATAATCAAATTTATCATTTTCCCAATCTTTTCTCTGTGTCATAATTATTAGAAATAGTGTGCTCATCTACATGTTAGAAAGTAAATATATGTATCAAGTTTGCTTTACTCTGCTGTAATGTATTTACCTATGCACAAGTATACATTCAAAATAAATAAATATTTTTTAAAAAATAATAAAGTAGGGCAGAAGCAATGAGTATATTGTTCGTTCTTTGTAATCCAGACACATATTGTAGATAACCATGTTGTTAATAGTGTCCTGTTATTCAATCCACTTGGTCTCTGTATGATCCAAGGAATATCATTTCCCTAGGATATTCTCTAAACTGATTCTTTTAATTCTTGTAATCCGCCTACCTTTGTGTCATCAGTTATAGTATCTAGTCATCTAGTCATCCTGTGTTCTTTGTTTTTTTCTAAACACCAGCTTTTCTACCAATGACTCGTCTTCTCATTATGCACCCAAAACAAGTTACTTCATTTGGTTTTACTTCATTTAGAATTGAATGACTTACTCTTACAATCCAAGCATTCCCAACCATTTTCTCCACCACCCCAATTCAAAGGCAGCAGTTTTTATTTGTCCAGAGGTTTCTGGTGGTCCAGCTCTATGTTACAATTTAGACAACTATGGTCCTGATATGTGATATCAATGTAATGTCTTTGCACTTTGATGTTTTGTTTAGATCTGTCTAGATCTGTACTTTTTTTTCAGTCTAGGAAAATACTCCATTTTTTGCCTATTTTCACACAAGTTTTCATTGGCTCCTAAAATAATTCTAGTTTTTTTTATATCGATTAGCAATTTATCTTTTGCATCATTGTTTCATCTTCAACAAGAGATTCCTTAAGACTGCCTCATTTCTAGCTATCAAAGTAGCATCATGAGCATGTCTAAGTTTATTTATCTTTCTCCCCAAAATATCAATTTTTATTTTCTTTTAGTTACACAGTTCCAACATAATAAAAATTTATAATCTCCAAAATATATGAAAACCTATTATTATTGCCATGGTGATGCAGTAGTTCGAACGCAATATTGCCCGCTAATTCAGCTCACTGCCAGGAGCTCAAATTTGAGCGGCTCAAGGTTGACTCAGCCTTCCATCCTTCCAGGGTCGGTAAAATGAGGACCCAGATTCTTGGAAGCAATATGCTGACTTTGTAAACCACTTAAAGAAGGCTGTAAAAGCACTATGAAGCAGTATATAAGTCTTAGTGCTATTGCTATTATTATAAATAAAGACAGCATGCTACTGTTAACTGTTCAGCAAAAAAAAAAATAGATGAAGGCATTGAAATACAAAGTGTCCACTCTCAATAAGTTTTCATCAAAGCTACCGTTTATCATATTATTTTTCAATGTTGGGACCTTTATGAATACTTTGCAATTGATAAAATATTTTAATGCAGAAATACACTACTGAGGATTGCATTTTCAAAGCAAATTTCCCCAATTGTTATGTCGAAGGACACAGAGGATAATTTATTTTTGTGGAAGGGAACTAATAAATAATCTTGTTGCTGTCCATGCAACAAGACTTAGTCAAAAATGTGCTGGCAACAGTATGGGGGCAGAGTATACTATTTAAAGTAGTTACAGTCTTTTCTAAGCTTCAATGCATGACTGCAGCAACCAGTTCTAAGTCGAGGGACTACTTTTGATAGTGGATAATTAAACTAAACATCCAGTTTCTCTTCCTAATTTGTAAATGTTATCTGTTTCTGACTTCAGATTTTAATAGGGATAAAATAAACTGATTTGAAATAATAGCATTCCACTTATTCCTTTGGTATTGGAGCTTTTTTATATCAGGAAGATTTTTTTTCATTAACTCTGATCAACCTGCCATCATTAAGTCTGTAAAATGACTGAATATTTGACTTTGACAAAAGCTTCAAACCAACAGTGTTGAAAAGGGTGGCATTGAAACTGTTAATCACACATTTTTACAAGTTTATGAACCACAAGCATGCCATAACAACACAGGGTCATCAGCAGAAACATCAGACGAAAGAAGTTACATGGAAACTTCCAGCTTGCTTGACCACAGATTTATTATTTTTAGGCATTTTGGATCTTGCCTGTTTTTTGCCTGAAATCGCATTTCAAAAAGGTGTTGCCCAATGTTACAAAATTCACACAATCTAACTTTTATTTATCAACAACCTAGTTATATGAATTTTGTTTTTCAGTCACTAAGTCATGTCCAATTCTTCGCAATCCTATGGATCATGGCATGCAAGGCCCCCCTCTTCTCTACTGTCTCCCGGGGTTTGCCTAAATTCATGTTCATTGTATCAGTGACACTTTCTAACCATCTCATCCTCTGCCATCCCCCTTCTCCTTTGACTTTCAATCTTTCCTAACCTCAAGGTCTTTTCCAATGAGTTTTCTCTTCTCATTTGATAGCCAAAGTATCTGAGCTTCAGCTTCACTGTCTAGTTAATATGAATACAAATCACAACTCAGTTACATGAATATCGCCCAGATATATGATGTAGAATGCATTAAAGTGTCCCTGTTCTGATTACAAACTGGTAGGTTCTCTATATTTATAGTTATGAATCAAATGCTACAATGAAACAGATAATATAAAATTATGATTGGGGAAAATGAATCAGGAATTCAGAATGATTCGTTGACATATGTTAGAAAACCAGGCATCCTTTATAAAGAGTAACCACAGGTGGTTCTCACTTAACAATCACACATTCAGCAAATATTCAGATAGGCAATGCCATTGAATCATTGGTACTTATGACTGGTCCTTGAACTTCCAACTGCAATGTCCTGTGTTCATATGGTCACCATTTGCAACCTTTGCAAAATTTGCTTCTTACGAGCAAAATTAATGGGGAAGTTGGCAGAGAAAACTGAAATGACTACATATCATCTTCACTTAATGATGGCACTGGATTTGTTTAAAAGTGGCAACTAAAAAGCACCAGAATTGTTGTTGATAAGAGATGTGATCGTGTGACATCATATTTTACCATCATGACATTTAGTGATAGAAATTCCAATCCTAATTGCCAAGGTTAACTGAGGTATATCTGTACAGTAACAGCTTCCCTTAAAGTATCACAATTATCCCAAAGGAATATAGCCTGGAATTCTTATTCCAGAAGATTACAGTGAAAAAGATTCTTTATTGCTATGTTTTCAACTGACTGAACATTTTTATAACATTTCCCATTTTTAGTGAAATTATTTAATAAAAAAATTAGTTTCTTTCAGAAAAGTACAGAATTTGATCAGATGAGATAATTTTCTAACACATGTCAGATAACTAAATATAGAGCACCTGATTATTGATCACTGTGTTCCACTAAAATTGGCCATAGAACGAATACAAAATCTATTTGTATTCTAAGTTTTCTCATTGTCACTCTCAAAACAAATGTCCTGGAGACATCTTAAATTCTTTTCCCTAAAGCTATCTTTCAGCCCTCTGAGGTAAGCTAAGTCAGGAAACCAATTCCAGAAGGACTAATGGATCTTATTTACAGGATATAATAATGAAATCTTAAAAGCCTCTTGGAGATTCATCATTATACCCAGGAGAATCAAGGCAATCAAGGTAATCCTGACTTTCTTTCTCACCTAATCACATTTCAGGGCCAAGCTGGTGTTTATATAACTAATCTTACATTTCTTCTTCAAGCCCATCTTCTGTACAATACTCCCTAGCTGATTCCAAACTATTTTTAAATCAAATCTTTCTTGGCTTCTCCCCAAATAACCATTTGGTCCTGTTCTATTCTGGTTGTTGAGAATTATCTTGCTAATGGGCAGACAATGGAACAAGCACTCTTATGTACAACTTTCCAAGAATGAAAATAATTTTTAAAACCCTCTCTTAGGAAAATATGTTCCAAAAAGCCATGAAATAATGGAACGAACTTGTTGTTTTTTTTAAAAGAATCAAAATTTCCAAGTTTTGGTATACTATCACAGTATAATCAGTGTCATTAGCAAAATGCATTTAGTAGGAGATTCCCAGTAATTTCATTGTGTGATAGACCTCAATAAAAGGAAGATATATGGTACTGAGAGATGAAAATTGTATGGCAGGATTTGGCATTGAGAGATTTAAAATCTTTGAGAGAAGGGAAGTGAAAAAGAATCACAGGAAGAATTGAGTTGTCACTCTCAATTCTGAATGGGTGTCCATAATAAATATTTATGAGATAGCTTTTGAATTTATACTGTATACTATGATGTTTTATTTTGCTGTGTGACTGTTTCTTTCACTTTAAAAGAAGAGTCAGTTGCATGCTCAAAGGGCTGTCCTCCTTCTTGCAGCTTTTAGGAAATATCATGGTGGATTGGAGGAGTTGACAAAAGAGACACAAACATCTATGCTCCTGGGAAATAAAGAATTTCCTAGAACATAAAGGGGTAGGATTCAGTCTAACCTTAAATCAAAGTATAGCTTGGCACTGGCAGTATTTGACAAAGTGGATAGCCTGCATTTTTGATGAAAGGGATGAATAAAAATAGACTTGCAATTATACAGTATGTGTTCAATTCTCTATGATCAAGTATGAATTATAGTCCTGAGAGTTAACATCTTCTGGGCAGCCACATTACACTGTTGGCTCCTACTTTCTTCATATGTTCCATAGTTTGCCATGTTCTGCAAATTATGCCAGTCTGTCAGAGCTTCCACGCTTCTTCCATCAGGGCTTCACTTTTTTGTTTTTTCATGGAACTAGTATGTGCCTCAGTACTTCTTTATTACTGCCAAATTGAGCTTTCAAACCTATGGAAATCATCCTTCAAAATTTCTACTAGTGAGATGCTGCATTTGTCTTAACTATTGTGAATATTCCTTAGGATAACATTTTTTAAATAAACAAAAAAGCATTAGTTAAGTCATCTGTCCAGTTTCTTTGCTTTGCATTTATGAATCATCATTCATCATGAATTATTTCCAAGGCCTTAATCCATTCATCATGAATAGCACTGCTGTCCTTTCTCTATCCATTACACCATATCCTTGATCTTCTAAATTTTCATAAACCACTCTAACCTCAGTTATGAAGGACTTCAACATTGACTTCTTTTTTCCATTAAAAATTGTAGTTGGTCACACAGTCAGCCAGATGTTTAGACTGGATTTTTATCCAACAATCGAGCCCTTCCCAAGCATCTAGGTTAGGCAGATATTTGGTGGTGTCAAACCGCCTATGGTTGGACTTAAGCGTAGTACACAAAATTATCTGCTACAATGTCCTGCCAGTCAATGACTACTTCAGCTTCAACCACAACAATACAAAAGCACACAACAGATACAAACTCAATGTAAACCACTCCAAACTTGATTGCAGACAGTACAACTTCAGCAACAGAGTGGTCTATGCCTGGAGTGCAGTACCTGACTCTGTTGTTACATCCTCTAACCCCCACTCCTTTAACCTCAAACTAACCACTATTGACGTCACCCCATTCCTAAGAGGTCTGTAAGGGGCGTGCATAAGTGAACCATCGTGCCTCCTGTCCCTGTCCTATTGTCCCCATTTATTCATACCTATTTCCTATATTCTTACTCATGTTTATACTTATACCTATTATCTTGTAAGAGATTGACAACTCAAATAAATAAAATAAATAAAGGCCAACAGAGTTAGGGCCACCAGCCTTGCCCTAGGGGGCAATAATATGGAATGGTAGCCACAGCAGAGAAGGTTTTCCTCCAAGGCCCCACTCTACCAAGCTCCATAGAACCTATAACAAGTCCCTCCTGCTTGCCAGACCTAATGGGATGGGTGGGTATAACTGAGCAGTGGCAGTCCCTCAAATATCACAGCCGATGCTATTTATGGCATTATGGTGCGGCAGGGACCGTCGAGCCTGAGGCCTCAGAAGGACACCGCGGGACTACCTCTTCGCAAGATAAGTGTCTCTGTTGTTGTAGTTTGGGGGTTTGTGCCTGTGGGGTTGGTGTTTGTGATCTGTGTTGTTCAGTTATTGCGTGTCGGGTGTTTGGCTGGTTGTCTGCATTCAGGACCCAGACCCGTAGCTGATCGATGTGTCACTCCCAAAGCTTCCCTTCCTCCGTCTCTACTCTGTAGGACCGGGGCCCTGTGCTTTCAATCATCCTGGCTGGCACCCACATTGGTCCCCCAATGTAATTGTGTGCGTAGACCGGGTCCCCTATGGTGAATTGTCTGCATTTCCCCGTGAAATCCGGGGGTGTTTCTGTGCTGTAGTTGGGATGGTCCCAGTCTAGTACAATCTGCAGACGCCAACCCATTAAAAGTTCTGCTGGGCTGCGGTGTGCTGTAGTGTGTAATGTGCTAGGCAAGGAACATTCTGTCGATCCTCTCCTGCCAGTCCCCTCGGCCCATTCGCTGGAGTGTTCCCTTAGTGGATCAAACCATTATCTCCGCTTGGCCGTGTGTGACTGGGTGAGCAGGGCCTGATAACGCGTGTCTGATCACCAGTTCGGCTAGGAAGGCCTTGAACGATTTTGAGGTGAACTGTGGCTCGTTATCTGAGGACATCTGGTAGCCCATGGGTGGCGAATAGGCGCCTGAGTACTTTTATTGTTGCCTTTGATGTGGTGGGTTGCATTAAAATTACTTCCAGCCACTTGGAGTATGCATCGACGACTATAAGAAATGTCTGTCCCTGGCAGGGCCCAGCGAAGTCAACATGTATTCTTGCCCATGGTGTTCTAGGGGTCTCCCATTTCCTGGGTCTTGCAGCTGGGGGTGCTGGCCTGGATTCTTGGCAGGGCATGGCGACCAAGGTTTCTATCTCCTTGTCCATCCCTGGCCACCATATGTAACTTCTGGCTAGGGCTTTCATCAGGACCATTCCAGGGTGGCCCTCGTGAAGCATTTCTAATATTTTATTTCTTAATGGGGGGATAACTACCCGGTCCCCCCACAGTAGACAACCTTTTAGTACTGACAGCTCGGTTTGCCTATTTTGGTATGGTTTCTATTCCTCCCTGTGTTGCCTCCGGCCATCCCCTCCACACCCAGTTTGAAATGAGTTTTATTCAGGGTCATTTTATAGTCAGGCTTAACTGGAAACACAATTGGGGTTTCCCATTTAGCATGGTCCACCAGTCTAGAACCCCTTGAGCTATTAATTTGTCCAGTTGTTCCTCAACTTTTAGTCAGAGGGCGAACGGCACTTGCCGTGGCTTGAGACGGACCGGGGCAATATTGGGATCTAAATTAAATCATATACGGGTCCCCGTGTATTTGCCCAGTTTGTTGTCGAAAATGTCGCTGAACTCCCGTTCCAGCTCTGCAATGTCTCCGGTCGGTCGGGAGGGGGGAGGTCTCTGTTGCGTGGATGCTGGGGACGCTAATTTGGAGTGGCGGGAACTATTCTCTGCCGAGCAGACTGGGTAGGCTCCAGTCTACTATTGTGAGTGGTAGGCTTCCGCATGTGCGGTCTTTTTCCCCAGGACCGGTATGCAGTGGCCCTGGTAGTCTCTCAAAATAATGGCTTGTGGTTCCAATTGGTTGCGCCATTGCTTAGGTATGAGTTTTTTAAGGGTGTCCCATGATATCATTGATATGTAGGACCCCGAGTCCACTTCCATACAGCAAAGCTTGCCCTTGATTCCGACCGTGGCCATTATTTTGTTTTCTTCGAAGGCAATGGTACATCTAACTCTGGTCTGCGTATAACCCACGAATGTGAAATGGGCTACCTCTTTTTGAATCTCCCACCAGTGTTCTAACCCTAACCATAACCCAGGGTTCTAACCCTAACCCTAACCCGAATCTTTAACCATACATTACTACCTGCACCACTACACTTTATACCAGTGGAAGCTCCCAGATACTCTTCAAGGGCATTCCCATATAGAAAGCATACCGTGTTTCTCCAACAATATGGCCCCCCCAATAGGAAGACCCAGCATGTTTTCTACGCGTAAAATGAAATTAAGCCCCTCTCCTCAAATTTAAGCCTAGTTTAAAACATGCAAAATTGGGGTGGAAGGCGGGGGGAATTTGACATTAGGAATGCTCCGCGAGCAGCTACGCATCACCATCAGCCGCTCCTAACAGCCAATCATGGTGGAGCACAGAGGGGTCCCTTACCCCCACCAAGCACCTTTGCTGCAGACCCGGGTCAGCAGGCAGGCGGCATTGGCATGGATGTCCGGCAGCGTTTCAGCCACTTCACAGGCCTTCGTAGCTTCCATGGTTCCCACCGGTGCTGGCGCCTCTCTTGCCAGCACCGTCTCCAACAACAGCGTCTGAGTAGCTCACGCTTTTCCCCTGCCCCATAACAGGAAAAAAAACATTTTGAGGTACCTGGGAGCACCGCGCACTGCATTTTGGTTTAATCCTGAGCGGCTGGGTGTGTGTGAGAAAAGCTGAGCAAGCGTCTCTGCTGCTGCTACCTTTGGTGCTCCAGCCTCGGGCTCTGCAAGTTTGCAAAAGTCCCGGTGCACAGCCTGTTCCTGCATTCCAAGCGCCCAGGCTGAGCTGCAGCTGTCCCTCTCTCGCCAGTGCCATCTTCAACAACAGCAGCAGCAGCGGCGGGAACCGTGGAAGTGTTTCAGCCGCTTCTCGGGTGGGGGAGCCGCCTCCGTAACTTCCACAGTTCCCGCCGCT